>PVJO010025110.1:0-23312 GCA_004026905.1 Hystrix cristata | reverse complement strand
CATAGCAACACAATTTGTAATAGCTAAGTCTTGGAAACAACCTAAATGCCCAACAACCAACGAATGGCTAAAGAAAATGTGGTTTTTCTACACGATGGAGTACTACACTGCCATAAAAAAGGATAAACTAGAGTCATTCATATATAAATGGATGTTTCTTGAGAACATACTCTTAAGTGAAATAAATCGGACACTCATGGGCACACATCGAATTGTTTCTCTGATATGAGAAACCATAACTGTAAATAAGAACAAAGAGGTGTAATAGATATTATATAAAAGGAGGATGGTGTGCAGAGGAGAGGAGTACTGGAAAGAAAGAAGGGGAAAAGCAGAAAGGCAACAGGGGAAAGAGAGGGGAAAGGGAAAATATGGAAAATGATGAATGAACCTGCTGTAAATACGGAGGGAGGGAGCAGAAGGGAAGGGTGGGGGAGAGGAGGGAGAACCAAGATGCATCATGTATAGGTACAGAATAAGTGTAATGAACGTGACCATTATATGTAGAATGTACCAATACATGTTCTTGGTTTAAAAAAAAAAAGAGTCTATGCTTTTCTTCATTATGAAATGAAAGGTTTTAAAAATCATGGTTCTTTTAGACTAAAGGTAACAAAAATGACACAAAGAATTCAAGAAATTCCATTGAAAATCTTAACAATGAATTAGATACTTTCTTGTAGAATAGTAACTGAAATTCAAATAATTTTAGCTAATAATTTATGAAAAACTCTCTTATTCCTGCAGTAAATAGGGCAGGACAAAATAAAAATTGTCATGTATCATCAGATTTTTTTCTAGCTAAAGGAAATCATATGACCTCAAACAAAAACTACACTATTTGTTTAATCTTCTGTTCAGAGTTTAACAAAGTATTGAGAAAAGATGGAGGATGAATCTACTGGCTAAAGAGATATTTTAGAATTAAACATCATTTATCTTTTTAACCATATGGCTATCTTTTCAACTAGACCAAGAAAAATTGTTGGGCTATCACATTTTATGAGGAAATGTTATGTGAAGACGATTGCATGGAAATGTTTTATTAATTCACTTCTCATTATGAAAACATAATGCTACATAATGAAATTAGGATTAAGCATTAAAATGAAATAATTATTCCTTTGTAGCCAGTCAAGTTTAACCATGATTAAGGGTAATAAAAATGATGTTTGTGGCTTCATGACTCCTGCCCTATTTCTCCCATTTCCTTCCTCTGCTCTGTTTTAGTGGTTTCGTGATCAGGAAGGCAGCCGTATTGGAAGAGGAAGTTGGCGAGCAGGCTCCACTCCCCACCTGACAAGAGGTCCTGTTGACTCAGTCCCAGCCTCACAGCCCCACCTTGTGAAGTCAGCGAAGAACAGTTTCATACACTGCTCTAGAGACCGGGACCTAGGCTGATGTTTTTTCTTTGTCCCATTTGGAGTTCTGTTTAGATCTTGACAGAGGCAGTGCTCAGCCACCCTGACATTGGGGTTATTAAAATATGAACTCTATGTATCCCAAGCTCTAACCTGGTGCCTGGCATCGAGTAGAAAATCAGTAAGTAGTTTTTTGAAGAGAAAATACATGATCATCTTCATGCAGCATGGCTGAGTCGAGCAGAGAGAAAGGGAAGGTGGCCACCTCTGTGTTTCCAGCTCACCCAGTTTTTACATCTCCAGGGGCAAGTTTTTACATCTCTATGTGCCACAGTTCCTGATCTGGTCTGGATGATCTAGGCATCATGAACCAAAACACACTTAGCAAATGTGAATTTTATACCTGGCTTCACTGAAGTCACCCCTTCTCCAGTGCTCTCCACGATGCCAGCTGCCTCATGGCCTAGAATCATAGGAAGAGGACATGCAAGGTGTCCACTAACCACATGGTCATCTGAGCGACAGATTCCTGTGGCCACCATCTACAGACGAACAGATAAATGATCAGGTGCAGAAATGTTGTGGTTCTCTGAAGATTCAACATAATCAATTTATCAAATGTTTGCTTCTAAAGAGTTTCAAGGTCTTGTTAATAATCCTTCCTCTTTCCAAATACAAATGAATTATTTATCCTCAAGAATATCCAAAACTCTCCTCAATCTTTCTTTTCTGAATTTAACAATTTAGAATTACTAATCTTGTGAAATGAGTGATCCTAAAATGTTGTGTTATGTTATATGCAAGAATGCATACTTTTTTATGGAAGAAAAATTACAGATTAACACCAAGGAAGTATCTAATGTTAACTGATTTTGAAATATTTTGAGTTTTTTAACCCTAAAATTAAACAGACATAGAAAAGTTTTCACCTTAATCCGAACTTCATGGGCCTTAGGGGGTGCGACCTCCACCTCCTCAATGGAGAAGGGTTTCTTCAGCTCCCACAGCACAGCTGCTTTGCATTTTATAACCTGGAAAATCAGACACAAAGATGAAGCTTTTGCAGTCGGCAATTGTGTCTCTTCACCTTTGTATGTACAACATCTGACCCTAAGGAGTTCTCCTTCTCTGCAGAAATGAATGTTTCTGGTTTACAAGAAAAAAAAATACCTTTTAAAAATGCGTAAAGCAGTAGCAGAATAACAGAGAGACACAATTAACTTTATAAGGCATCGAGATAAAACAAAACACATTCCTTTAGGCCATCCTTATGTTGTTCTTTTTTCTCAAAAAAGTGTCTACTCCTAATACTTCCTACTACTGTCCTGAAGTTGGTTGTTTACCCACAACTGTTGACTTGTGCATGAAGTTTTAATTATCATTATTTTGCTTACAGTGTCAGTGTCTGTTTCTCCCTTGCAAAATTTTGTGCTTAAACCAAAAGGATCTGAATTTGTGATGATCTCCTACTAACATTTCTTCAAAACGTGACTTCTCCTTTTCTATTTATGGCTTCTTAATTTTCTTTCTCTATCACTTATGTGCGACTTGCATTTGTATTACTCCTGTGCAGCAGCTTTGACAGGCTGTTTTGATATGTAGTTCATGTACTGGGGCTCCTTCCTGATTGTATTTTAGCTAAAAAAGCTAGTAGGGTGTGTGTGTGTGTGTGTGTGTGTGTGTGTGTGTGTGTGTGTGTGTGTGCGCGTGTGCGTGCACGCATGCATATGTCCACGTAAGCTCTTATCTGCACATACCTATTTCAAAACTGGAGAACTATGTGTTTGAATTTCTAGATATTTCTTCTGCATAAATGTTCCTCAAATTAAAGATGAATACACATTTTCAGTGTTTGGAAATAAACCATAAAACCTGTCTTCATTGTGGTAAAACATGTGCAGTTAAGAGGGCCTGTCTTAGAAAGAATTAGTGTAATTGCAAATATGATAGAAAATGTGGTCGGAACTTGTTCTTCTGACAATTAATTTTCATTATTTATTTGTCAAATCTGTTCACTTTGCAGAAAGTACACAATGGTCAATGCCAAAATAAAAATGAGGTGCTTGGAAATGATATACTAATAGTAGGTCCTGATTATTGGAGACCTCGGCTTTGGCGGGCACATTGTGGCCTGTGCTACTAGGAAAGCAATGGTGAATTACTGCCTTATTTTATACATTGAAAATGTTGAGGCCCAATTGACTCAATGACTGAGTAATTTTTCCAAAGTCGAAAGCTGGCTGGGCGGAAAGTGAGATCAATCCAGTATTACCTTTTCTCTACCACCATGTAACAAAAATTTAAACAACAACAATGAGAATAATAGCATTAACCAAAGTGTATTGACTAATTTCTAAGCACTAGATAATCTTCTATATGCCTTATAATATTAATTTAGTAAATTCTCACAACATTCTTTTGAAACTAGTATTTCTATCATCATTTAGCATTGGAGGACAGTAAAATGCAGGAAGAGTAACATACATGGAGGGCTATTAAAGAGCGAAGTAGTCTGCAAGGATAGATGGCTTTTTACTTCAGTTATTATTTTCCCTCATGTGCTTACTTTACACATTTTGCTCTGTGAATTCAGTACTTCTTTAAGCTGATTATTGGTAAATTTAATTTCTATTTTTCACAATAGTGCCATTGTAAATACTATCCAGTGATGAACGAAATAATGTGAGGTAGAATTAGAAACCTGGCAACTGGCCACTTGTGTCACTTCCAGCATGTCCTGTGGGACTGTTTCATCACATTATGTGCCCAGAAACCTCAGAGCCTGTCAGGGGAGTTCACCTAACACGGTGCTAGGTGGAGCCATCCATTCCTGCAACAGCAGCAATCCTGTCAAGAGCTGCCCAGGCTGTCACAATTAAGCAATTATACAGGGTAAATTAATTATACTGGAAGACTGCATGCAGGTCTCTGTTCTTAAGCACAGTAAACAAATATGTTCTGTAAAAAAACAACCAAATATCTCTGTTCTCAGTGCCAACGAGTAATCCAATTTTTATTAGTATTAATTTTCCATAAAATTTGATTGACTTCTGTTTGGAGAAAGTGCTGATCTACTGGATTTCTCTGGAAAGTCCTCTCAGTCAAATTCCTCAAATATACCTCCTCCCAAACTTAATATTCATGTGTCGATAGGAAGAACATGACTGCAAAGACTCATACATTTAAATGAAGATTTAATCTTAATAAAAATAAAGGTTATATCTTAATATAAAGATAACTTTGAATAAAGACTTTTTCTAGTGTCAGGTTTACAAATCAGTCACAATTGACTTGGAATAAACTAACACTTCACTCAACTTTTATTCAACATAGGAAATATTACTTCATGAGTTCCAGATTCTTTACATTCTTGTCAATGATAATCAAGAATAATTTATTTCTATTGTAGTTCAGTATTCATCATATATTATAGCATAGGTTGCACATTGTATTTCATTGCATACTATTTCTAATGCAGATCTTGATTTTAGATTACTTATCAAAACTGTATCATTTTATATACTATACAAACGAGAGTATACTTCCAGCAGTAAACTCGTTTTGCTTACTTTTCCTGCAGTGCTCATGTCGCTTCGGGTGTCCTCTGCAGACCAGAATGATGAGTGCCCGGGCTTCTTTCCTGCTCAGTACACAAAGCAAATGTGTTTTAGAAGTGTTCTGCTTGCTTGAGTAACGGCCAATTTCACACGTGATCTGGCGTTTCGGCTACACCTGTCAGTTTCCTCTCAATCAAATCAGTTCAGAAAGGGCACAGAATCATCTTGCAAAACAGATTTGTGACACACCAATTGCACAGAAAACTTTGATTTCATTAGGTAAAATACTTCCTTGTGCCTCTCTCTCTCTCTCCCTTTTTCTCCCTCTCTCCCCCTCTGTCTCTCTCTCTCTCTTTCTATCTCTCCCTCCCTTATTCCATGTTTCCCCTTCTCAGTCCTATTCAGATTACAGTTCTCTTCTCCTGTCTTCACTAAATCACAACTGTGCCTCCACAGTGTGCAGTGAGGACGAAGTTATAAGGAATGAGAGAAATGAAGTAAGACAGAGTGACATTCTGGAGGACTCTTGATTGCTCCAGCACTCTCCTTCATCGCAGGGAAACAGACACCCAAGGTCAAAGCAAAGGCATCCACTGCCCTGGCATTTCTGCTGCACACAATACTAGTCAGCATCTACTAAACACTTCCCCTTGCGAGTGGGCAGTAAATGAGATGGAGACAGAGGGCCTCTACCTCTGCCAAGGGGCTGCCTGGGCAGGGATTGCGACATGAGCTGGGATCAGACAGACCCTTTTCCTTACAAGCTGTGCAAATTTGAACTTATTACATAACTGTCCTTTACCTTAGGTTTTTTTTAATCTGTAAGATGATAAATAATAGTAGCAACTTACTGAACAATGGATAACCAATGAAATAATGCATGCAAAACTAAAATTCCACTTGTAAAGGAAGTTCAATTTTGGGGGGGAAGAAAGGTGCACAGGAAGCAACTCAGCCTACCTGGGAAGTGCTACATCAAGGGAAAGAAATTCGGCTTGAAATACTCAGAGAGGGCTTTGCAATGAGCAGACATTTGAATTACAGAATAAAAAATATTCATTTTGGAAAATTGACCAAAATCCTCACTGGGATATTTTTCTTGTCCTTTGTTTAATGTCACAAGTTGAAAGAAGAGAACATGAGTTTGACTTGTTTTAAATCTTAAGTATTGTACCAACACCTGAAGGCCACAGTGCATATAACTACCTAATTAGATACAGTCTATCAACACACATACATAAACACGAACTTTGTATTTCCCTAGTGTTGTCAGTGAAGTGCCAGTGTTGTCTCTGTCCAGCTTGATTTATGCAGATGTAGAGGGCTGCCAAGTGCCAGCTGCTGCAGCTGGCAGAGAGGTGTGGAAGGTCTTCCATCTTCTCATTGTGGTCATAGACACTTGAGCAAGCATCACTTCTAGAAAATAGGCTTCCACCTTCTCTGTCGCCCACCTGCCTTTACTTGTAGCAAGATAACGTGGTAATGCTGCGTGGTAACAAAGAGTTCATTTGTTTCCGTCACTTTGAAAGACTAATAGGATCACAGTGTTTACAGAGGATGAGTGGACAGGGTAGCATATCAGATGTTATTTGACTTCTTAATAAATTGATGGTTTATTTTTAAAGCTAATGGTCACAACTGGTTGAACACCTACTATGTTCCCAGGACTATAGTATGAGTATTTCCAACATTGTCACATATCATCTTCAGAGAAAACTTACAAGGAAGGTATTATTATTACTCCTATTACACAGACAAGGTAAGAGCAGCTCAGAGATTCTTAGTCCTTAGAAGTCCTTTCTAGCACAGAAAAGTGAACTTGAAAAGAGAATTGTACACAGGCTGGTGTTAATTTGATTTTTATAGTGTGAATATGGCAGGCAACAAGATGGTCATCAAAGGACAGTAAGTGAGTGTTGTATCCTGAACAGCTGGACCTTCTATGCTAATTGACTATCTTTTCTTCTCTCTGTCTCTCTTGCTCTTGTCTCTGAATGCCTCTGACTCAGGCTTTAATTCATCTGTCTTTTAACTAGACTCTCTACCACTCAGTTGTCATGTGTCCAGCCTGAGTCTTTTGTCTGGCCACGATGCAGTCAGTTAAAATCAGAGAGCTGAGATTATGTAGGTATAGAGAGCTACACCGCTTTCAAAGGTGTCCTGAGGCTGGTAAGTAGCAGCAGCAGAATTCTAAGTCACATCTGTCTGATTCACAAGTTCCCCCTCTTTCCATTGCCGTCTGAAAAGGGAGTGGACAGACCAGAGTTTAAAATATTCAGCTGTTTCCCCACAACTGTAACCTGTGTCTATTTAAGGTCTAAGAAGAACCACTGTAATAACAAGAAGTTCAGATATAATTGTATCCATTTTGTAGACCAAAGGACTTTTGGGTATGTGTGTCAGCAAAGTTAAGCATTATCAGTTTACAATGACGTGTTAACACTTTAGAAAGTTTTACAAGCTTCATGGTCATCAGTAAGTAAATACCAATAATCAATACAGTAAAAATAATAACATGGAATAAAAACAATCTACAGGAGAAAAACTTCAAAAAGGAAATTAACTAAAAATTTATGGAAATATCCTTATTAAATTGCTGGATATTTAATGACAACAACAACAAAACAGAATTTTAAAAGCAGTCAGAAAAAAACAAAAATAATTACATATAAAGGTAAACCCATTAGAATTACAGACTTCTCAACATAAAGCTTAAAAGTCAGAAGAGCTTGAAGTGAAATATTTCTAGGCCTAAAAGCAAACAATTCCCAAACCAGATTAACATACCCAGCAAAACTCTCTTTCAAAATAGATGGAGAAGTAAGCACAGTTTGTGAAAAAGACCAACTCAAGAGATATATTGAGACTAACACTCCAGTATGAAAATCCATATGGAGACTACTCAAAGAATTAAAATTAGAAATTCCATATGAGCCAGATATAGCCTTTCTAGGCATCTCCTCCTAAGAGCTAATGACATCATACTACAGCAATACAAGCGTACTCATGTTTGTAGCAGCACAATTCACAATAGCTTAGTCCTGGAATCAGCCCGTATACCCATCAATAGGCACTTGGATAAAGAAAATGTGGTATCTATACAAAATGGAATACTACTCAGGTATAAAGGAGGAAAAATTTGAGACATTTGTAGGAAATTGGGTGCACCTAGAAAATATTATGTTGAGTGAGAGAACTCAGACACACAAGTTTAAATACCATATGGTGTCTCTCATTTGAGTAAGGCAAAGTACAAAGGAAATAATAAGGACAGAGTGAAGGAAACAAGGGGATGAATCTGTTGTGAATGAGAAGGGGCGCAAGAGATGAAGGGCCAGGGGTGGGTGGGGAAGATGGGGAAATGATAAAATAAAGATACCCCATGTAGAAAAACCTGAAAACCTCAATCAATGGAAACACTATATGCCATAAACACAAGCTAAGATTAATGATAATAACAAGAATGAAAATGGGGAAAAGGAAAAGGGAATTAGAGGAGGAGGGAGGAAAGGGAAGGGATTAAAAAAGAAACAAGTTGTGTTATATACATGTATCCACTCCGCAAGACGACTGTAAACTACATACGCTGCAAACACATACTAATACATTTTTTAAACCAGCTAGGTATGGTGGCGCACACCTGTAATCCCAGCTCTGGGGGGACGGAGGCAGGAAGATCACAAGTTCAAGGCCAGCTTGGACAACTTGCCAAGACTCTGTCTCACAAAAATAAAAAATAGAAACATACCTTAATACTTTACAAAGTCTTGGATACAGCTATGATTTAGAGCTAGAGAAGATTTAGAGAAAAGTTACTGAGAAATAATAAGATTAGAGAAACAGCTAAAGAAAGCAAGCCTGACAAAGCGATTACAGTCTCAAGGTGAAACCCACCCACACCCCAACCCATGGTCAAGTGACTTATGTCTGGACTAAGAAACATGCCACCTTTAGAAAGCAAATAAACCGCCTGTGGGAAGCTTTTGTAGGCCGAAAGGGCCATATAAACAGCAGACATAGCTGTTTTCCTCTAACACAAAATACAGACCAAAATGTAGATAAAACAGTTTATTTTTAAAAAGTTGCGGTTCACATGAAGACTAAGTGCTCTGGGGCAGCTTTTACTCTAAGAGGTGGAGGCTGAGGGCCTCCCCACCTTGAGTCCACTGATTAGGCTGGAGTGGTCTGCGTTTGCCTGACTCCCTCATTTCTCACATTCTGTGCCCCTTCCTCCCAGAGACAGGAAACAACCAGGCTTTCCAAGTCTCCATTGGACACAGCCATGGTGGAGACAAGTTTGCTTCAAGAAAATCTGAAGAGACTCACTGAAGTTCCTAGAAAGCAGGCCTCGGCGGGGCAAGAGGGCATCCCGGGTAAAACTGGGCAGAAATGAATGGGATGAAGTCCAAAAACATTCAGGGATCCAGGCGGCCATGCACCAAGCCTCACACGAAAGACTCATCTCTGAACTCTTTCTGGGACCGTGGAGGAGTCCCGAGCTGCGGGCGTCACCCATGGCAGCACCACCTCCATTTGAAAAAGATGACACACTTGAGAAAAAGAGTCTGTTCCGCAGAAACAGTGATTTCCTACGCTTCATGATCCATTCAGTGACTTACCTTCCATCGGCCTTTGGACTACTCGTTGAAAACTGGGAAATGAAATCTTCATTCCTTTGTTTTCACTCTCTACAGTACTTTTTCGCAGCTTTCAAATTCTAGCATGCTTTTTGAAAGAGGAAGGGAGAGGAGGCAAAGGGGATGAAAAAAGAACTAAGACGTGTTATGGACATGTACCAACTCCCCACAAGGAATATAATCATTATGTACTGCAAACATGGACTAATAAAAGAGAAAAGAAAAAGACTCGTGGAGTTGTACAATTAACATGGGTGCATTTTGTCTATGAAGTTGATGCCAATAAAATTAATCGAAAAATAAATAAATGTAAACTGTGTAACAGCAGAAAGACCCCAATCACCCAAGAAGCTCTAGAGTCCTGCGTATAGAAAGCATCTATTGCCTCAGCGTCTTATACCTTGGAATATACAAACGCTGTTCAAGGAAGGTGATGTGGTATGAGATAAAGGGCTCACAACTCTTTCAACACTTTCTGCTACTTATATTTATTTGAGTATTTGTTGGAGGGAGGACTTTGGATTCTTTTTTATAAACAAAGTAGTAATATATTTCACTCCAGTTTCTCTTTTTATCTTTTACTTTCCTGAAGGCTGAATTTACTCAAGAGAAACAAATTCCTAAAATTATTTTCTAGGAGGCCCTGCTTCCCCTCCCTGCACCTCAGATCCATGACAAGGCATTCCAGGGTGACATCTATTTTTACATGACAGTAACTAAACAATTTTATTTTGAGACCACAGTGATGTGGTTTGAGGCATCTGGGTACAGCCAAGCTGGCTTGAATTCCTAGATTTTGAGGTGAGAGGTAGAACAGAAACACAACACTTACATAAGCATGACTTTGCATTTTCTTTGATTTGCTTTCCTCAAAAAGAGAACTTCTTGGTATTTGGGGACAGGGAAAATACCTTAAAGGTTGTTTGCTTGGACAGTCTTTTACACAGCTATGGAAATGGGTTGTAATAGTTCTCTTAGTATGTAATTTAGGTTAATAAATGAGCTGTGTTTATGCTTGATGTTTTTGCCAGTAAGTAGCCCACACAATGTCTTCTGGATAACTAAGTCCAAAAACAACAAACAAAACACAACAAAAAAAATACACATACAAGATTCTTAGTCACTTACAACACCAATTTGGTCAAAATTACTATTTTACTTTCTACTCTTCCTTTTCCCCAGTACTGAGGATTGAACCCAGGGCCTTTGCACTGAGCCATATTCCCAACCCTTCTTATTAATTTATCATTTATTTGAGACAGGGTCTGCTAAGTCGGTCATTTGGCAAGGCTGTACTCAAACTTGGATCCTTCTGCCTCAACATCCCAGAGTGCTGGGATTACAGGCTAGCCCCCAACCTACTTTCATTTTAGGAGGGGAGTAGGAGGGAGCCACCCAAGATTAGAGGGCCACAGTACTTTTCCTAGGCATTTAAAACAATCTCCCTTTCTCAGAGTCAATCCTGCCAAAGACTCACAAGCAACGCCCACGGTGCTATCTCAGGGAGGTTCTGCAGGCTGCATGGAAGCCTGCAATCTGCACTGGGCTTTGATATAATGACTCTAGCTATACTGTTAAAAAAAAAAAAAAAGAAAAAAAAAGCACTTTCACTGGTGTAGTCTTCTTCAATATTTATACAACTACACGGGATGGGTAAGGCAATGATTAGTTCTTCATCATTTTGCCAAATGAAAAAACAGGCCTAGGGAGTTGGACTTGCTCAATGCCACACAGTAAGCAGTAGAAAGTTTCACTTTAACTTCTGTATCTTTTCCATAATTCAAGACAGTGGCTAAGGACACTAGATTTGGTTGTTCCTAACATAACATTAAATTACCGAATCATCATGATTTAGCATCAATAAAGTCACACTGAGATTTACAATTCATATCAGAGTTCTCCCTGAGAGTTTCAACTTGCAAGAGTTGAAAATATAAAGTAGACAGTTGAGTCCTGGAAGAACTGAGGACAAATTATATCTATTTCATAATATTTTTTGCAGGCTCATCCTTGACTGTAACTAACACGTGAGAAGGCGCTGCAACTTAGTGCTAAAGCAACAGTCTAGGTTTTACTATGTTCCTTGCCAGATAAACATCTTAAGCATCTTATTTTTTTCCTCTTGTATCTTATATCTTATTTGTTTCATTCATTCGCTCTTTCATTCATCCCTTCAATTATTTAATAGGTGTGACAGAATTGAAATTTTATGCACACTACCTCTCAGATAAACAGTAAATGTGTTTTAAAATTGTCTTTAAAAAACGGAACACTGCAATGATTTAAATGATCATCCGGGGTTGTGCTCTTTGTCTTTTGGGAAAAATAAATGTTTGGCTTCCGCTTGTCTCCCCAGTTCTTCGTCAGCGTAGCAAGGGAAGGCAGACTCCAGGACCACCCTGCTGGGGAGATGGACTCTGCCCTCAGCTGTGCTTTTTGCCCTGTGTCTTTCTGTTCATGGTGATCTATCTCTGCCTGTGCTGCTGCTGCAGAGGGTTGGACCCGGCGGGACTCATGGTCTGCTTTACTGTGGTCGGGTAGAGCCCACTTTGGCTCTCACTGTGCAACATCCCTGTGACGTCCTGGTGATCTCCTGCTCTAGTTTCCCACACCAGACTGGGGTAATGTTACACTTAACCAAATCCAGCCCAGAGGGCAGAGCTGTCATCTGGCTCTCAAACCACATGATTTCATAGTCGTTCTCTTTCTCCCTGGCTTTTCCTTGCAATACGAAGATAAAGGAGCATTTCAACTGCGCTGGCTAGTCTCTGTCTAGTCAATCTTTGTTGGCAAATTAAACTCTGATGTGGCCCCGCCCAGATTGGGCAGCATGGCAGCCTCTGGTCGGGCTCTTTGCAGAGGACAAAACAAGGCCCAACTGCTCTCCTTTTCCTGTGGCCCCTGTGCTCTTTCCCATCACTCCATCCTGCCTGAAGCTGCAAAGGAAAAGTGGAGATCAGTCCTAACCTAAACCCTGCTTCTCTCCACCCCACAGTCCCAGGACCAGAGGGATGATTTCCCCTTCCTCTGCATTGCAGCCTCTTCCTGTTGCTGTGCCACAGGCCTGGCTGTCCCTGGCAGAAGGACAGGTGCTTCCATGGTGTTAGCAATCTGAGTCTTCTTGAGGATGTGAGAGAGAGAGAGGTGATAGGAATTTTTAAGTCTCTCACCTAAACCTTTGCTTTTAATTTTGGGTTGTGAGGGGTCTTACTGCAAAGTCCTATTTTAAGTGGAGGTGAATAGAAACTATCTTGATCCAGATTTCTCTAACCACCAATCATATGGATGTTTCACGTTAACTGAGAAGGTCTTAGAAGGAGAGAGTGCCATAGAGAAGCCAACATTCCTCATCCAAAAGTCCATCCAGCAACGGATAGAAAATCCCAACACCTTTCGAACCTCATTTTTCAAAGCTGAAGAGCTTGCCGCGGAAGGGATCATCTGCTTTCTCCCCTGGACAGTCTTTCTGTCATGGTGGAATCTGAGCTAAAGCAGATGCTGTCTGGGGTGCAGCGCTCACCTAACCGCAGGAGTGTCGCATGGAAATAAATGCAGAGCTCCTAGTCTGTCCCAGACATGCTCATACACTGCTGAAAAAACACAGGCCTCATGTGGCTTCTTTGGCATGTTCACTCTGTTCCCACTGCTGCCCAAAGGGGGAAAAAATATTAATCATTCCACGTGGGCATGTTCCAGGAAGAATGACACGACACATTTTTACTATATTTCGAAGTCTCTGTCCCTTAAAAAAAAAAAAAAGACAAAGAAATAATATATAATCTTGCTTCCATCTTGCTTTCATGGGATTAATGTCTATTTGGAACACAACATAGCAACAAGAAAGAGGCAAAAGGTCAGGAGTAGTGCTTGCCCCATGGAGCCAAGAGTTTCCTGGTTTCTTTCTAATCATGCTATCATGCAATTGAAATAATTAATTAACCAGCAAAGTTTCAAAACAGGGTGTGTTTTGGCACTTCATGTAAAATAATATTCATAAGAAATTGGAAAGAAAGTTCAGTGAAAGTCAACCAGAAGGTCAATTTGTAAAACTCTTTTAAAAGCCAATAAATAATTGAAAAATATGTGAGTAAGCTTATTCTATACAATATAAAAATATTAGGAAGTAGAATTAAGTAAAAGAATATAACTTTTTTCTCTTTCTACCATAAATTTAAAATTTAACATCTGCGTCTACCTATTTATATTATAATCTGAGTTATGTAGTTACTCTGAATTTATGCCAGTGTTATACGATATTCCATACAGAATATCATGCATTTTAACCATTATGTCTTTTGCAAGTTTGATGACTTCTGCTTACTACAGCTTTTCTGACTCTGAACCTCTCCAGGAAAAATAAACACTTTCCTATTGCCCTATTATACCTTGAAGTTTTTGGCAAAATTTTACAGCTGGATAAGATAATGTATCCTAAACTATTTTACAGATGATAAAAACCAAAGGTCCTCTGAGATTGAGATTATGTAATGTGTTCAGGCCACGTATTGCTAAATAAATAACCAAAATGGGAACTCTGCACTTTCTGGTGTACCCTCACTAATTAGAGGGTCTGATTGCAGGTTTCTTCATTCTCTGGCCTGTTGCATTTTGGGTTATACTATTGGGTTAGCATGATAGAAGAGTAACCTTGACTCCTACACCTCTGCACAACAAAACCAACAATCACTACAAAAAAATGGCATAAATATGAAGGTCCATATAGATGAACAGATGAATAGATGTTTTCATCTGTTTTGAGAAACATTTTTCAATTTTTATTTTTATGTATTTGCAGTACACAATGATTACATTCCTTTTTTGGAGTTGGTACACATACATTGCATGTCTAAATTCTTTTTCATGCCCTTCTCCTTCCCTGCCTCCCACCTTCTCCTTCCCTGCCTCCCACCTTCTCCTTCCCTGCCTCCCACCTTCTCCTTCCCTGCCTCCACCTCTTGCTCCTTTCCTTTCTGCAAAAGGTGTATCTCCCTTCACAATAGACTGAAACTCTATAGTAGCAAAGGAAAGCACTTTGTCTCCTCTCCTTATTTCTCCTCTTCCTCATCCTCCTCCTTCTTTCTCTTCTTCTCCTTCTTCTCTTCCTCTCTGTCCTCTCTCCTCTCTTTTCTCTCCCTCTCCTCTCTCTCTCTCTCTGTCTCTGTCTCTCCCCCCCATCTGTCTGTCTCTCTTTCTCTAGCATTTTCAAAGTGAAGGTCTCTACTGACCATCAAGAAAGCTGGCCATTCTTGAACTGACCATGCAGTATTGCCTTTGCCCACAATTATGCTACTGTTTCCAGCCAGACTCTGAAAACTCTCTGCCCTCCTTTATCCATCCAAGCTTTACTAGTAGTGCAATATATTTTGTGAAAGAAATCTGGAGAGAGAACCTGGCATCCTGCATTGTCTAGTGACCTAAGGAAAAGTGTTGCAGAAGTAGATCAACACAACACATGTGAACAGCTCATGAGAAAGTCTAGCTTCTGTGTTATATTGCTCAAGTAAGAGTGGCAGATGGCACAGCGGTACCATTGTTAGGCAGTATAAAATGAGCTAAGAGTTGTACTGATAAGTTAGATATGTAACTATGGCCACAAAGTGCAATTTAAGACTGTCCTATCCATACTATTTTTTAAACTCAGTATCTGAATAGACGTCATTTAAGAAAAAATGTAAATGAGGAAAAAACTAAATGGGGCTTATAAAAAGACACTGCTGCTTAAGGGAAGGAAATTGTACCCCAAAATAAAAAGCAAAATGTTTATGTAAGAAACAAATTATAATTTAAGAAGCAATCTCTTCACTGGTCTGTGTCAGTGGTAAAAATGGCACAAACTTCCATGAAAAAGATACCTTGACTCACTAGGCTGAGGACAAAGCCTGAGATCCAGGTGACAGAGAAGTGAGTGGTGATTCAAATGACAAACTAGAAATACAATAGCTTTTAAAAACTTGAAAATCGAACTAGCAAAGAATAAAATTGACATGCTCGACATCAAACTAGCACTCTAGAGTACAAACTGGAGATATGCATTCACCTGAAGAGCCTAGAATCAGCTACTTTTTAAAAAAGATACTTGTGGAAACAATGAAAAGCTCAAAGATAATCAAATACTTATGACTTTATTCATTCAACTAATATGTTTGAGCACCTACTATGCTTTAAGTTTATATGGGACAAAATCAGGCAAAAAGAAACCAAAATCTTTGCATCAATATCATATAGTTCAGGGCAAAGAAGAATGAAACCTGACAAAGGATTATTTTGTATTGATAAAGGGAAAATGATACAGTCAAGAAATGCCATACAGTTAAGTAGGGTAATCATTTTGATGTTATAATTACAAAGAAAACAAAAGACGCAAACAACGGGAAAGTAGAAATGCTAATCTGATGACAGGAGACAAGTACATACAGTTTGGGTTGCCTGGTGGTGAAACTGATTCAATCAACTTTTTTCTTTATGTAAATAATAAATCATATTTTTTACCAGCCATAGCACTGTTGTCCTGCTTTACACTGGTACGGAAGAGAATTACTGTTAGGTTAATATTGCATGGCACCCAGCCCTGTCCCTGAAGGTGAGAATTCTTATTTGCCAAAAACCAGACTCAAAATTAAAATTGCTTATGGCTAATTTTGCCATAGAAAAATTTTGCTTACTTACAGTTGGACAACTTGATGACCTTCCAGGAGGAAAAAGGAAGAGAGTTTTCTGTTCCATTTTATTACTTTCCCAAAGCAAGGAAGGTGGGTCTACAGTGACATTTAATCACAATATTCTTTTGCCCTGCTTTAGCACACAAAGGACAAGTGTCTTGTTATATTTTGTGGGCAAATGAAAGGCAAATATGTGTGACTTTCTAAACAAAGATAACTTTGAAGGGATGTTTGGATACTACGGATTTATTTCTTGCGCTGCGGCTATTCAATATTTGCCAGGAAAGGGGCCTGCCTTTGGCATACTTTGCTTAACAATAACAGAGAATAAAAAACACCCACCACATCTGTTCTCATGAGGAGATGAAAGTATTATATGAATATCCCAGAGGATAAAGTGAAAGAGGATAAAAACAAGAGCCAGGTCTTGCTGGACCTTAGCAGTGAGCGTTTCTATGTGGGGCATGGTGACCTACACGGGTAATGTAGGTTGGGAACTTTGGGCCTGTATCTTTAACTATGAAAAATCCTGAGTGAAACGAAAAAGGATGAAACAAAGAGGGAGAAGCTTTCTTACATCAACAAATTTGGTTCAGCCAACTCAGATTGCTCAATGAGAGTCACATGCAAAAACACCAAGATGAATGAGAGGTGCTTTCTACTGTCAAAGAACATGAACTTCAGAAGATCATGTAGCAAAAAAGTAGATAAACACCTTAAGAAGAACAATTAGATAAGAAAACCCGTGTGATAGGAAAACATCCATGGAGGAGAGGCAACCAGACTTCATATATTTTGACAGGCGAACACATAAGAGGAAAACAATTCCAAGTGGAGGAATACCCTTCTAGAAAGGACAATATATGAGGCATATTTCAGCTGGACATAGTGTGTGTGAAAGTATCTGGTCTGGGGAAGTGATTTTTAAAGGTAAGCAAAATCTAATTGCATATTACTTTTAAAGCTTGTTTGTATTTCTAGGATATCCACTCTTGCCCCCTGTATTGAACACAATACAGAGTGATTAGGTAAGAAAAAGAAAAAAAGGCATCCAAAATAGAAGTAAAATCATTCCTATTTGCAGATGACATAATTCTATATATCAAAAATCCTAAAGACTCCACCAAAAACTTTTTAGAACTAGTGAAAAACTCAGTGAAACATCACCATACAAAAAATCCTTTGTGTTTCTGTACACCAGATGCTATTTGAAAAAGAAATCAAGAAAATAATCCCATTTACAGTAGCATCAAAAAGAATAAAATACATAAGAATAAATTTAACCTTCCAAAATCTATATGCTGAAAACTATAAAACATAAGTGGAAGAAACTGAAAAAAGACACAAGTAGATGAACAGATGTCCTGTGTTATGGATTTAAAATATATATCATTAAAATATCTATCCACACTACTCAATCTATAGACCATGATCCATGTCAAAATTCCAAGATAATTTTTGAGAAATGTAGAAAATACAACCCTAGATTCATTTGGAACCACAAGAAACCCTAAATAGCTGGACTATTATATTAAGAAAGAACAAAGCTGGAAGCATCATATTTCATGATTGCAAAATACATTACAAAACTAGTTGCTGAAATAGTATGTCACTAGCCTGAAAACAAACAGAACAAAACAGCATTCATAATCAACAGATCTTCAACAAGGGTGCCGAGAATGTGTAATATGGAAAGCAAAATCCCTTCAATAATCTGATCTTAAGAGTGGTTCTCTATGTGCAGAAGAATGAGATTGAACCCTTATCTCACACTATATACGAAGATAAACTCAAAATGGATTCACTGCCTAAATATAAGCCTTCAGAACTCTATTCTTCTAGAAGAAAACATGGAGAATATCTCCATAACATTGTCTGGACAATGTTTTTTAGATATGCCCACTAAATTATATACAATAAAACAAAAATAGAAAAATAAGATTGGATCAAACTAAAAGGCCCATGCACAAGAAGGGAAATAGTAGATTTAGGAGACAACTTATGGAATGAAAGAAAATATTTACAAACCATAATCTGAGAAGGGATTGAGAGCCAAAATATATGAGGAACTCAGGGGGAAAAAAATCTACCAAATTACATCAAAAAATGGGCAAAGGATCTGGATAGATATTTCCAAAGAAGACATGCAAATGGCCAACAAGTATATGAAAGGATGCACACAATCATAATAATTAAGAAATACAAACCAAAACCACAGTGAGCTGTCACCTCATAACTGTCAGAATGGTACTGCCAAAAAGACAAAAAATACCAAGTGATGGGGGGTGGGGTGGGGTAAAGGGAACCTCATACACTCTTGGTTGGAATGTGAATTAGTTCAATCACTATGGAAAACAGTTAAAGTTTCCTCAAACACTTAAAAATAGAACTACCATATGATCCAGCAATCTCAATTCTGATTTCTCCAAAGGGAATGAAATTAGTATGCAGAAGCAATATCTGCACTCCCATGTTCATTGTGGCGTTCTTCAGAATAGCCAAGACATGGAGTGTTGCCCCCGCGACGACAGACAAACTTGAAGGACGTCATGCTAAGTGAAACTGCACATACTTACATGTGAAGTGGAAAAGTAAAGTCACAGATCCAGAGAGGAGAAGGGTGATTGCCAGAGATGGGTGAGGGTGGGAGGAGGGGAGGATGTTGGTGAAAAGGTACAAACTTTCGGTGCTAAGGATAAACCACATTCTGGGGGTTACTATACAGCACAGTAATGATACTTAATAATACTGCATTATATATTTGAAACTTGCTGAGAGAGTAGATCGCAAGTATTCTCCCCACCCAACCCCAAATTTTTAAAGAGTGTGTATTTCTTTTTATAAAGGTAAGAAAACATTAAAAGGTTTCAGTGTTAAAGTGAGAGAATCAACATTTCATTTTATAAAAATTACTCTTTTGCCAGCCTGAGATTATGAAGTGTCCCTATGAAGGAGCTGATTCTTCCAGAGGCCTCAGCTGAAATATTCCTATACGCAGGAAAATATAAGGACTTAGAATTATAGCAATAAGTCAAAATGGAATCCAACTGGAAAAGAACAGAAACTCTCAAATCCTAATTAACATCAGTGCATGTTAGCATTGAAGTGCAGGCAGCAAAATTTGTCTGTTTCTGCCTACACGGAAGAAATGGGGAAGCGGGGGGTTCTGAAAGGCAAAGAGACCTTGCTGAGAACCTACTAGGTCCCAGTCTTAGTGGCAGGTACTTAGCATCACCATGGGTACTTGACAAATGCCCTGTCACTGGACATTTGCAACATTGCTCTAGATGAAGTTGTATTGTTCTCCCCTTTCTGCAGATAAACTGAGACTCATAGTGATTAAGTCATGTTCCTAAAGTTACGCAATTGGAAAAGAAGCAAAGTGGAAAATCAAACCTCAACCTGACTGAATGGTTAGTATAATGCTAAAACTAATGAGGTTCTTTCCCAAAGAGAGTGCTATTGCTTGGATAAGGAATGTCCCCAGGGCCCTTTGCTACAGGCTTGATCACCTGCTCCTGGTGTCCTCAGGAAGAGGAGGGGTGGCTGGGAGCATGGGAGAGTGAGATCCCAGCTGCACCTTCTCTCTGCTTCTGGCCACCATGAGGTAAGCAGGTTTCCTGTCCTGCGCCCCTGCCATGAGGTAACACATCGCCACAGCTCCAAAGACAATGGCACCAAAGGACCATGAACTGAAATTGTTAAAACTTGGAGCCAAAATAAATTCCTTTTCCTCTGAGTTGATTGTCTCAGGTATTTTGTCACAGTGACAGAAAGCTGAGTAACATGGGGAGACGTTTTCTTTTTCCACTTTTTGTAGCAACAAGTCTAAGAGATGGCCAGAAAGAAGTAATAAATTATCAGTCTATAATTATGTCCCATGAGTGTTAGTTTCTAGGCAATGTTAACATTCTTCCTCAATAATCAACTATAGTGTTAGTTTTGTCATAAACCATATTCATTAAACAGACTGTTACAGTACACTATTCCTTGTGAAAGCACTAATTCTAAAGAACTACTGGACCAGCTAAATGGCAACCTAAGCAAATATTTTACTGCCTCTCTCAGCTCAGATTGCCATAACAAAATAAATAGATGAGGGCCTTAACAACAGAAATTTATTTCTCACAGTCTGGAGGCTGTGGAGTCCAAGATGAAGGACTTACTGATTCTGGCAAGGACTCTTTATGGCTTGGAGACATGGTGGGAAAAGCAAGCAAGTCCTCCCATGTCTGCTCTTAGAAACATATTCACCCTTCATGATCAGGGCCACATCTTTATGACCTCATTTAATTTTAATTATATGCCAAAAAACAGTCACATTGTTATTTAGGCATTCAACAAATGAGTGGTGCAGGTTGGGAGATGGGGAGTACCAGTCTACAGCTCTGCCTCTATGAAAATTCAAAAATGTGTTGATCTAAGAGTTTATCATGCAACAAAGAAACAAAACACTGAGAACCTCAGGGGAAAATAATATCTAAGAAGAACAGAAATATTATTTGTGAAAGTGGTTCTATTACAAGAAATCCCAGAAAAATCAACCATCCAAATACAATGTGCACACTGCACAAAATTTCCAAAGAAGTTTTGTGCCACTGAAAGATAATTTTATTATATTGCTATGCTGTAACTCTTGAGCAATATATAGGAATCTCCATTTCTCAGATCCCAATCACGATTAAAATCTTTAAATTTGATTGACTTGGTTTCCATTTTTATAGAGGTGAATTTGTTATTTGATCATTTGTTTTTATTCCATACATTTTTAATTCATTTCCATCACCAATTTTTGAGAATTTTTATTTTTCTGATATTCAGGTAATCATTGCAAAAGGTATGTTAACCATTTATATATAATTTTCAACATTTTTCCAAGTTGCTGTTAGCAGTTAAGATTTTTAGTGGTCTTTTACTCATCATTAGTATGTAATTTCTACTTCTAAAGGTATACACATGATGTATGTGCTCTTAATCTCTAGTCTCTCTGGTTTTTATTTAGATTTATAGAAAAGGATAAGAATATGATTGGGGAGTCTCAATACAAATTATTGAATTGTTTGCTATTTTTGCATTGATTAAAATGTCAATTTTATCATACATTAAATTGTTCTGTACATTTGGATCTATTTATAGACTTTCTAAATTTGTTCTCCTGGGTGGTCTATTACTGTAAAAGATAGTTTTATTTTCAATTTTGTTTTCTATTTGTCACTAGTATATTGAATTATAATTTATATTGACTGTACCAGTAATCTTTTTAAATTCACGTATAATTTTCATAATTTGAAAATCCTTTTAGATTTTCTATATATATGGAATCTGGGATAATGAAAACTTCATCTTTTCATTTCCAATTCCTGAATATTTTATTTCTTCTTGTCTTCTTGCATTATGAGGTACATCCAGTAAATGATAAAATGAAGTTGTATTTATACAAATATCCTTTTCTCATTGTCCAGCTCAATGATTAATAATTAAGTATAATATCCATGGTATGTTGACATGTGATTATATTTTATTAGAATAGGAAATTCCTTTTAAATCATATTTTGTTAAGTTTTTATCACAGTTAGAATTTGAGGTTTATCATAAGTTTTTTTGCATTTATGAAGATCATCATACAATTCTCTCCTGTTTTGTTAATTTTTCAAATGTTAAGCCAATTCTGTTTTCCAGGAATAAATCCACTTATTCATTATATATTATCTTCCTCCTGGTGTGCTGAATTCACTTTGTTTAAAACATTTGTATATCTACTTTTCTGAATAAAATTGCGGGGGATGTATATGATAGTTTTATCAGACTTTGGTATTCTTATAATTCCTACGGATTTGTAACATAAATCAAGAAAATCCACTTTTTTTCTTTTCTCTTGAAGAGTTTGCAACAAATTGGTGTCATTTTTTTCTTAAATATTTAAAAGAATTCAAATACTACTGGTGGTGCTATGGAGACTTCTTTTTTTCCTTTGTTCTTTCTTTCTTTCTTTCTTTCTTTGTAGCCATAGGATACAGATTCAGCCTGACATGACCACAGCCATCTTGAGTCCTGACTGCCATGATGGCCCCAGAGAACTTTAAGCCACTTCCCTGCATACTTTCCCAGCAAACTACTGAAGGACAAAACCATTAGAGAGGTATGTGAGGCGTTACAACTGGACACTGGTGTGAAGAATGTGCCTGGCACTTTGATATTAGCTTAGAATAAACCATATACATTCTATCCAGGATGAAGTCACTTTTGTCCTACACCATATATATGTCCCTCCTTCTGACACAAATTGCAAAGATCCAGCTGATCTAGCTGCTGCTCAGGCCTGTGCTCCTCTCTGGAAGTCTCCACAAACCACTTTCTCTGCAACCCTGGACCTGCTTGCCTCTCTTTCTTTGATCTCATGGTGCCTGGGGCAGGTCCTTATATCCCAGGACTGGATTATTCTGGAACATACAACCTTTTTATATTTTTAAATTGTTGCTTTCTGTTTATATTTTTGTTTTGTTTTGTTTTTTGGTGCTGAGACTCGAACTCAGGGCCTTGTGCTTGCAAGGCAAGCACTGTAACCACTGAGCTAAATCCCCAACCCTCTTTATATTTTTAAAGTTGTGTTTTTAAAGAATTTTGTCTATTTCCTCTTAATTGTTAAATGTATTAAAGTCACATTAACTTTATGTCATATTATAACCTCTGTCTTTTTAACATTTGTAGCACCTGAGATTGTAATGATTTCTTTCTACTTTGAAAGTTCTCATTTCAAGAGTCCTGAGGTGTCTCTCTTTAGAGTGACCATAAACCCAGACAGCTGCTCTTCAGGAGGACCCAGACTGGGAGAAAATATTGGGTTCAGCTTGACCAGATGCCAAGACCAGTGGAAAACAACAGTCTCTTCAGCAAATGCTACTGGGAATATGGATATCCACATGCAGAAGAATAAAGTTGGGCCTTACCCTACATTATATAAAAAACTAACTCAGAATGGATTAAAGATCTAAGTATGAGACCCAAAACTATAAAACTTCAAAATAAAGGCAAAGGAGAAAAGTTTCACAACATTGGGTTTGGCAATTATTTCTTGGCTATGACATCAAAAGCACAGGG
>PVJO010025109.1:0-23271 GCA_004026905.1 Hystrix cristata | reverse complement strand
ATGCAGTTTTTATAACAGTGTATAAAAGTAAAATGTAAGCAAAAAGCTGAAATAGCTCCAGATGTGGTAATTCATTGACAAGTACTTGAGCTATATGCTGGTGAGAAGAAAATATCCATGAAAGATTGAATTTTACTTTATCCTAGAAATACAATAGAATGGAAAGAACGGGGACCTTGCAGTTGTAACTGAGCTAATGACTAGTTATGTGACCATTGGGAAAGTTACTTCTCAATTCAGAGATAAACTATACTTTGTGAGACTGTAGTAAGATTTATGCATGATAATATGTTCAAAATCCCCAGACCATGGTCCACACACAAAATTAGAGTGATGAATGAACACGAAAATTTGGATTTGTGTACAATTCAGCATATCATGTGAGTTCTGCATCATCCCAAAAGTTAGAGCTGCGCTTCTCACCTAATATTTCATTACCCAGTATCACATGTGATAAATAAATTATTTGATAAGTTGCAGGATTTTTATATGGTGGTCAAATGGGAAGACATGTAAACAAATACTAAGAACACAAAGAGTAAGCTTTGCCAGGTAAAGGTAACAGGTGCTTTGCAGTCATTCCAAAGATAATTTTGCTTAATTTAACAATACAGTCTTATATTTTGGTTTGGACAAATTAAAAGAAATTTTATCCATATATATATATGAACATATATCTAATATATATATGAACAACCCGATATACCCTATATACGTTTATATATATATGTATATCAGGTTAATGATCTAAAAGAGTTTTGGTTTTGAGACGGTCCTTAGTGTTATCTTGGTGTGTTAATTGGCCCCCCAACCATCGGTGCATCTAGTCACTTCTGCCAGAGCACCCCCTCTGTAGTTGGCCTTGGCAGAGGTGCTCCTCTGCTTGGTGACACTGCTTTCTTGTCAGTCATTCTTCTTTGTAGAAAGGAAGTATGACTGCTCATCATGACAGCCAACTTGATTGGATTAAGAGATGCCCAGCAGATTAGTAAAGCACACTGCCAGGAGTTCAGGGGGCGACATTGAGGACGACATTTAATTTCTGGCCCTTTCCTTGCTGCCACTCTGCTTTTGGTCTCTATTTCCCAGCTGCCACAAAGTGAGCGTCTTTGCTCACCATACCTTTCTGCCATGATGACCTGCCTCATCTGAGACCCACAGAGCAGCGGAACCAGCCAACCACAGACTCAAACCTCGGAAACCATGAGCTCGTAAGCCATTTCCTCCTTTAAATTGTGCATATCAGACATTTTGCCCTAGCAATGGGAAAGCTGATTAATTCAGGACGAGATGTTCAAATTATTTAGTGATTTATATAGCATAGGAGCTAACTTCAGAAAGGGTATTTCCAAAGTGTTTACTACATGTTAAGTGTGACAATAAATATGCACAAATGTATTATCTCTGTGCATCCTCTTAACCACCAGGAAGGAAGTTCACTGTTAAGAAAACTGAAGCTCAGAGAAATCACTCACGGTCATCCACTTTGCAGGTGGAAGCATCAGCTTCAGAATTTAGGACAGTGACCAGCAGCCATGCTCGTAACTAGGTTGTTCTGTTTCTCCAACAAACACAGATCCTCTAGAGGTAAACCCAGAGCATGGTGAGTCACTGAGAGGTTAAAAGGCCCTTAGTTCTGGCATTTTGTCTGTACTGTTGTTGACTAAATATACCGTACACAGATGGGACAGAAGGCCTAGGATGGCTCCTGATGGCGCCCAGGGAATACTCTTAGGTGGAACTGGGACTGGAACGCAGCCACAAGATTCTTCATCTTTTCTTTAAGACATGTGAGGGAAAGTAATTCTGACCAGCAGTCGAGAGTTCCACATACCCAAGAGCGACCCTGGAAAGCTGCGCTTTCTCGGGTAGCATTAAGGCTCTCGGGCTCTCAGTCTCCTCATGTAAAGAGAACTTTTTACTGCTGGATCTCTAGCTCACTTCTACTTGTAACACTTTATTAACCTGAGCATTATTACATCATGGCTAATTGGATTAGTCAAAACTCTCATTCAGAACACTTTCATTTGTTTTTCTGTTGAAAATTTTTTTTTTTTTAATGTGCAGGTATTAGTGTTGTTTTGGATTTGGTTGTAATTGAAGCTTTAAAAAAAAGATACTCTTATCTAAAACTAAATTTGAAAGTTTCTCTGCATAGCAATTAAAAATCTTAATGAAGATTCAATGAATATTTGATACTCTGCTTTGATCACATAATCAGGGATTAAATAGCATTGTCTCAAAAATGGTTAACAATGCATTCTAGTTCTGAACGTTTGATGACAACCACTCTTTGGAATAAGAAATGAGAAGATAAAAGGCCAATGGAGAAACACAACTAAAGACAAATTTTGCAAAACAACAAAATGTGATACAATGTACATTCAAAATGTAAATATATTGTTTAGAAATTTATGCTATTTTAATAAACCTGGTCACTCGATTGGTTTTCCAGAAGGAAAAAAAATATTTCAGGAAAGGCCCATTAATATCTTTGGCAAAAACCAAAGCCACATCAGAATGAAAGGTCCTAGAATCTTATTTCGAACTCAGCTAAAATACAACTTCAGTTTTGAGGGATTGTAAATGTGCGGTTGGAATATTCAGTGTATAATCCTGGTTCCAGTGAGGGGAGAGTGTTCACTGCAGCAATAGTTATAATAACAATAATATATGTAAACCCACAGAGTGTTTACTATGTAACAAGCACTGTCATAAAATATAAGTACTCATTAAATTCTGTTATAAATTTATTTTTTATATTTACCTACTCTACTTAGTGCGAAGTAGTTATATAAGTTTAAAGGATATTTTACTTTTCTATTGTAAATAAATAGCTTTGTTTATTTCTGTAGGAAGTGACAGGTGCAAGGCCATGCAGTTTGGGGCATCCCACATTTTTACATGAAAATATCTTTGTCTAAATTGCTATGTTTGTTATGTATCCTAGAATCTGGAAATGTCAGAACCGACTGATAAATTGCTAATCATGTATTCAAAGAACTGTGGGTCCTGACAAAACGAGGGCATTCTGCAACTAAGTAGATGCGGGCTCATAGGTGTGAAGAGACTTTCGAGGTCATCTAGCTAGTTAGAGGCTACCGTAGACCCACCTCTGCTTCCAATTTTGGACCTTTTCCACTGCAAGCAAAATGCAGGTAACTGCAAGCACTTAGCAGTAACTAGCAGTGCAGGTAAGTCTTAAAACAGAGCAATCTTTTTACAGGAAGTCTTTACAACCGTAGAAATGACAGAATTGTTCCATAGTCTCTTATACTAGAAGGAAGGATTATTTCAAATAAGATAGCAAAGTTATAATGCAAAGACCCGGCTCGGCTATTCTACAACCCTTCTCCAACGCCCTTCAAGTGGGCTCCTAGACTCCCACCCAGGGATGCACAGTGCCACTTCTTACGTATCTACTTTAGCCAACTCCCCCCTACTTTTGAGCAGGTCTGCTGTAAGCACGAATGGTCCCTTTGCATGAATTTGGGATAAGGTGCTCCCCCTGCATGGTTGAATTAGAAATAGGCACCTCATCCGGACAATGTGTAGTTTCTTAAAAGGAAGGTGACTGCATGGGGAGAAAAATGTCACCTCATCCGGAATAATACAGACAATTCTTAGAGGGTGCTGCTTACAGGCCAACTACTGGCTGATTCTCACCTCATCTTGCTTTCACGGCAGGGTACTTCTGCGTAACATACACAAGGCAGAACTCTGCAAGGTGATCTTTTGGATCTGTTGGCTGTTTCATGAATTCCCTAGGCCAGAGTGCAATGTGGTGATTGCAGTCCTCAGCTGGGTCCCCAATAGCACTTACGCTGCCTTCCCTCTAGTTTCAGAGAATGAATTTTTCCATCCCTTGTTCAAAGGCAACATCTCCACTGAAGTCTCTTCTCTTATCTCCTCCTGCCCGCTCAATCAAACAATACCTCTGCGCTTATTTTTCTTCACCTTTGTGTATGTGTGTGTGTGCAGGCACATGTGTACTGGCTCTTTGCCAGTTTATAATTTTTCTGTGGCAGAAGCTGGCTAGCTATTCACCAAAACTCTTCCCTTTTCTCTTTCTCCTGAAACACAGGAAAATCACATTTTCCAGTCTCCCTTGGAGTTGGGTGGTCTTTACAACTAAGATCTGTCAAATGGACAAGTGGATATGTGGTCCTAGCCTGTGAAACTTCCTGTTCAAGCCCCTGTGGTCTCCCTTTCTCTGGTGGTGAAGATACAGTAGAGGTCTGCAGGCCTTGGAGGATGGCAGCGTAACCAGCATGAGGGAACCTGGGTCCTTGCTCTACTATAGACCTCACCACCAATTCCAAGGCTCACTGGACTGTAACACAAGTGAGAACGTTTTGGGGTTAAGTGACCAAGATGTGGTAGGTATTACAGCAGTTGGCTGGCGCTGTCTAATCCGCATGCGCAAGCCGCTCACATCTAAAAATAAAACAGTTTTTGAAAGTACTCCACTTCACCTGCAGACGATGCTTCCTGTCTTTCATTCCTTTCTCAACTGAACTTCTTTAAAAAGTCTTCATTTTCCAGAAGAAGTACAAGTGGCCAATAAATATATTAAAAATGTTCAACATCTTTGCTATTTAGGAATGCAAATTAAAACAACACTGAGATTCCATCGTACTCAGAAAGAATGGCTATCCAGAAGTCAAATAAGAACCAATTCTGGGGAGGCTGTAGGGAAAAGGGCACCCTTCTACACTGTTGGTGAGAATGTAAACTGGTACAACAATTACGGAAATCAGTATGGATTCCTCGAAAAATTTAAAATACAAATTTCCATTTGACCCAACTATTCCCCTTCTAAGTATCTTCCCAAAAGAGTTAAAGCCATCATACTACAGCGATACGTGCATATCCATGTTTATACATCACAGTCATAAATTTAAATCTTGGAAGTGGCCTTTACTATTATGTCCATCAACAGAGGAAGGGATAAAGAAAATGTTTTATACACAACAGAGAACTGTTCTTCCGTAAAGGAAAATAAACTGAGTCATGTATGATGCATCTTGAGACCACAATGTTAAGTGAAATAAATCAGACACACGAGCTTAAATTTCTCATGGTTTTCTTACGTGAGAAAACCAAAATATAAATAAACAGCAAAATAAAAGATAAAAGGAAATAGGGAGATAGAGTTTTTGCAGAAAGGAAGGGGACTAAAAGATGGAGGGAGGAAGAAGGGATGGGAGGGGAAAGGGTGTAAAAAGAATTAAAATGTGTTTTGTACATGTACTGACTCCCTAAAAGGAATATAATCATTGTGTACTGGAAGCGTGTACCAATAAAAATAAAAACTAAAAAATAAGTAATTCTCAAAAAATGAATAAATAAAAAGTCATCATTGAAGCCCACTACAAGGTGCACCATTTCCCAACATTTGTTGGGCTCCGGTGAGGAAGTCGGACAAGCGCTAGAGGCTGCCATCTCTTAGATGGTACAGAAACTGGCTCTCACAGCTCCTTCCTCTACCTGCAAAGACATCAAGGCTATAGGAAAATGAAAAGTAGCTCTCGTTTATCAAAATCTGGGAAATCATCATGTGATTTCTAACTTCTCATGCTGCTATCATAGAACTAACTCAGACTTCTGGGCATGAGATTCTTTCTTTATTACTGGAAAAGAACATGGAGGTTATTTTATCCTAGTCATACAGCCACAGGCTGCTCCCAAAGCAAAAACTTCAGAAACTTGCCACACCTTTGATTAAAGAAGCCAGTGTGTTTGGCCTAAACTTTGCCACTAACTTTCCAAATTCTAACTTTCATTTAAAGGATAATACGTGCAGTTCACTTTTTTTTTTTTTTTAAGTATTTTGAGAATTTTGGGCATTTCTGAGGATTGAAGCCAAAGCCTCATGCTTGCTAAAAAGTGCTCTATCACTAAGCTACACTTCCAGCCCCAGCGTTTTTGTTTAATGAATGCACTACATAAACTTATTCCACTATCTCCTATCAATTTGCATATTCTACCCGCCTTCTCCCACTTCCTTGGAGAATAGTAATGCATAGAAATGGGGAGGGTGTTTATTTCTAAGATTAAAACCACTCGTTAGAATTAATTTTGAGTTGGGTAGTAAAATAAGTAACTTCACAATGAAGTGGAAATAAATGTTACTATAGAAAATCAAAGATAAGTGGGAAATTGAGAAGTGAGAACCAAAAATCTTAAAAAAAAATGGTGGAAAATATCAAATTAGAAGCTAAGTCTGGTACAGCTGTTCACCTGAACAAAGAAGAGTATTTTTAAGGTATTTTTTTTCTTGGAATCTTTTCTGTTCTGGGACAATCTAATACAAACACTAAAGGGGAAATAAAGTTATAAGCCTTTAATGGTAACAGTATTTGAGGCTCAAGGTAGGGTGGGAGAAGGTAGCAAGTTTCCGTAATATTTCCCTGTCTTGTAGGCTTGGATTCTTTGACCTTATGAAATACTCACTATGACACCTGTGTCTGCTGCTGGGATGGACATAAAACATCTAGATGACCCAACTCTTAACGTCAGGCGGAACCCTGCCTTCCAGGTGGCCTTCTGCCACCGTCCCTAAGGATGTGGCTAAGCATGGGACACAGGAGAGGAAAGTGATCATTATTTGCTATATGAGGGAATTATCATATTCGTGCCTTTAGGGGTCGGCTTCTAGTGGTACACTCCACACTATCCGTTGATTTGAGGCATCAGGGTGTAGGGGACGGTCTGTCTGTGTCCCGAGGGTTTGTTCTTGCTCTATCTAGGAAGACGAGCACCCTGAGAAGATTCAAATGCAGATTATAAGCATCTTTGGTTCTGTTCCTTTCTTTGAAAAATAAGGATACTAATACCTGCCTCAAAAGTATGGAACACACACACACACATTATTGTTTTTAACTGTTGTACACAACTAACATTGTGCATAAACATAAATAATTTGTGTAATATAATTCTCTACGTAATTGCTGAGAGGTTTATACATTTATACAGTAATGAGTCGGAAGTTAAAAGTGATATAAGTGATCCTAAAAAGAGGTTAGACGTTTTGTGGTTTGTCCCACACAGATTATAAGCTACAGTCATCTGACAAATAATGTCTTGGTCAATGATGGGTGGCATTTGCAAAGCTGGGCCCATAAGGTTCCATTTCCTAGTGCCACCACAGCCATCTTAGTGTGTATAAGGGTGTCTATGATGGCACACAATGATGCAATCACCTGATGACACATTTCTCAGAATGTGGTCTCATTGGTAAGCGGCGCTGGACAGTATTTGGAGAATTAAGACGTGCTCAGAAAGCAGTAAATATTAATATAGAATCCTACGTTAAGAAAAATGGGTTGTAGATGAATAATACAAAATGAAAGGAAGGACTTGAATGTGATAAAATACATTTCTGAACAGGAGACGTTAAACAGTTAAGAAACAAAAGACAGATAAAAAAGACTATTTATAGTAAGCCCTTTTAGACTTATTGACTGCATGTGACAGAAAACTCAAGTAAGAGCAATCTCATTTTAGATCTAAGGTAAAAATTCATTTCTGACATACACAGGCAGAAAAACGTGCACGTCTCAATAAGCACTTCAGGGCTGGAATGACATACTCTCAGTGTTATACCCGGGTACTATGCTTCCTATTTTAATGTTCCCATTTCCATAACTACTTCATCCAAGATGGCGGCTGGAACTCCAGCAGTCTATCTGTATTCCCCACAGCAGGTGGAGGAGCCCACTCTACCGCTTTTAAAATACTCCAGAAATGGCAAATGTATTTCGACTCACTTCTTAGTGCCACGACTTAGTCATTTGGCTATATTAAAATTCAGGCCTCTAGAAACTGGAGTCTTTAAACATTTACTAAGGCATACAGAGAATTGATATTAAGTTGGAGTGGAGATGGGGTAGAAGATCTCCGACAAGGTTGATTTCTATTTTTCATTTCCTTCTCAAAGCAAAAACCTAAGACATGCCCATGGAAGAAGGTAGGCAATGAGAAAGCGGATCTGGGCTCTCGTTCTGCGGCTGCTACTTATTTGGTGAGGTCTCTACTTTCATTTTCCCATCTGTAAAGTGAAGGCTAGATTGTTGAACTGATTTGAAACTATAATTCTCTTATGAATAAAAGCAGATCAGTGAGTCTGGACCCAGTGACTGAATGAAATGGGCAGGGCTCAAGAGTTTAATATTTAAAAGATGAAAGCAATTAGGTCACTGAGCTGGAGAAAGGTTTCGAGTCTCAGAGTCACATGGGAGAGGTTTTCTTTCTTGATGATACTGACCTGATTTACTCATAGAAGCAGAAACTTATTCCGAGATTGCTGATAGAATATTTCACAAGTTTCTGCACACAGAAAATTTCATGGGATCCAGCTCTTTTTGGCAAGTAGCATTGGTAAGGCAGGGGAAGAAGTCAGAATTCCTTTCCTGGCTTACTCACTCGCAACCTCTGTGACTTTTATCAAATTGTTTTAACTTCTTTAATTGGATCTCAGTTTTACTAAGTGCAAATTTTTGTAGGTATCCCAACAAAACACGGTTGCTTACAGGATCCTTTGTTTCCCATTATGGGTTTCCACAAAGATGTTAATGGGCGGCTGTGCACTAAACAGGCAGACTGCCATGTGGGAAATAAAATGAGCGCTGCTCTGGTGGAACATACGGCTCTTCCCCAGAGGGGATCTAGGAGTAGTAGTGTAGTGGCCGCAGCAGGACAAAGCTTTTGCAGAGCAACTCTGTAGGTATCCAGAGACCTGGGACGTGCTGCTGGCGGGGGGATCGAGCCCACATAGGTGATAGTTAAGTTTTCTGAGGTAGTAAGAGCTTAGTTCAGCAGCTTGTGTGCCCAAATCATGGGGGCTGAGCAGGAGAATAGAGGTGATGTTGAATGCCTAGGAATGGCCGAGGCAAGATGGGGCAGAGGAGAATGAAAATGGAGGATGCATTTTGACCTCGAGTAGCTCTGGCACAATGTTGACACATTGGAGAAATGACGCGTATTTTCTGGTACTGAGAATGCTTCCTACTCCTCTAGATTGATGACCCTGGAAAACGCTTGATTGCACCACAAGGGAAGGTGTGAGTGGAAGGATAAAAGTTCAAGGTTAAAAAGATGTATGGGGTATATGGAGAAGGGAGTTCTACAATAAGCAGGAACCCGACACTATAAATTGATGGGTAACACATTTGGATGCCAGAATTGTATGAAAGCTGTATCTCAGTTTCTTTGTGTAGAAACGAAATAGCTTTACCCAAAGACAGCTTAATCCAAAGCCTGGGAGGTGGTATTTAAGTCCCTTGAGAGTCTTGCCTAATGGGAGTGCTTGACGGTCTAACCAGGTGTCACAGGGTGGAGGCCTCAGCACACACTCCATGAGTTTTGATCACTGAAGGTACTAGAGACTAAATTCTGAACACCTGAGCTGGGACAGAGACTAAAGATCAGCGCCTGGGCGGTTTGTACTGCGTCCCAGGGAAAATTTGGGACCCCAAAGCTGAGGTGAACTTCCCTGGTTGGCAATACTTTCTGCATTATGTCACGCTCAAGTGAGGACTTCATAAGGACATGGTGTTTAGGAGCTCTGTATTTGGACCCTTCTTTGACACTGTCCCATGTGTCTTTCTTTGGCTGGTCCATACTTGTTTCTTTGTATTATAATAAACTTTAATTTAAAGCAGAAGGCTTTGAGTTCTGTGAGTCATTCTAGCAAATTATTGAGCCCAAGGGAGTCTCTAGAGAGCTTGAGTATGCAGTATCAAGATGGTCTGAAGTGTGGCTGACTCTGGTTTCTCCTAAACTTGGGTTGCCATCTGAAGTCAGTGCAGTTCTGTAAGTCTGGTCTTTGCACCTGCTGTTGGGCAAATTCATTGCACTTGGTGTCAGGCACTTTGGGCTGATTTGGTAATCCGGAAAGCTGTGCTCTGAACCTTATGTTTAATTTTGGGTACCTGTCATATAAAATCTCCTTTAGAGGCAGGTGGGTTCTTGTAGTTGAGGCTGTTTGTTGGCCACTCAAAATCAATTCTCCTTTTCTTGACAACATTGCACCTGTATGGGCCAGGTGTTGGATCAAGCTTGGTTAAAGTTATCATTACAGTTCTGTTTTCTGTTCTTCTTTAATCAGTGAGTCTCCATGTGACTCAGTTCTGACTATTAAGCCCTAAACAGATTTCTTGAGAGGATATATGTGTGCTGGGAAAGCTTTTGTCTTTCTCATGAGATGGGCAAAGCTTTTCTTCTGTTGCTGGTTTATCTGCCTTCGATGTGACATAATGCCTGGAGGCCGTACCATAAGGAAAGGGCTAAGGAGAGCCGAATTGAGCCTGAGGCACTAATGGCATTTTTTTTTTTTTAACCAAGAACATGTATTGGTACAATGTATACATAATGATTTATCATGGTTATTTATCATGGTTGTTTTGTACCTGTACATGATGTATCTTGGTTTTCCCCCCCATCCCCACCCCTCCCTCCTGTTCCCCCACCCTTCCCTATTTACAGCAGGGCTACCTATTTCTAGACTTCTTATTATGTGTTATAAGAAAAATAAACCTCTGTTTACAGCCAATATATGTCTGGTTTCCTAATGTTTGTAGGCAAATACTCTAGTTCTAACAGAAGGAATAAACAGGTAAATCATATTCAAGGTCATAAATTGCACTAAGATTCCCATTCCGACACTTTTTCTAATGTTCTTTTTCTTTGCCCCATATATACCTTGTCTTATAATGATAATAAGCATAATGTCCTACAGTCTACTTTTTAAATCTAATAAAATAACCCTCCAGTTACAGAAACTTATGAGTTATGTACAGCTAAATATTCCATTACCAGAAAGTCAAAACAACAATTTAACTTTATCAGTTTACCTTTTAAAATATCTTTTAAATTTTTTCTTTTATTTATTTTATTTACTTATTTAGTCCTCCCGGGGATTGAATTAAAGGCCTTGTACAAGCTACATTCCACTGAACTACATCCCCAGCCCAAATATTTTTGTATTTTAAATACAAACTTTTCTTCTGACATTTGTCAATTCCCATCCCAACATATTTTATGTATTTATATGGTAATAATCATGTCAAATGCATTTTCCTAAAGTCACTTTATTTCTATTCACCAAAGCATTAATACTTTAAACATTTTCAAAAGAGTATTAATTTGATCTCACCTACCTGAAAATACTTATATAGTCCTTGCTCAAAATGAATTTGTTTCTCATTTGATCTAAAAAAATACTAAATTGGTGGCATTTCTGAGTAACTATTAAATATATTTAATATTTTATTTTTAAAAGCAGGCATCCCTATTCTAGGATAAATAACACAGTTCTGAAGGACACAGACCATAAATTATAATTTCCCTCTGTTATTGACCCAGCTGAGAGCATAATTTTTAGATATTTTCCTTCCAAAATGTCTGAACAAAATAGCAGCTTATAAATCAATTACTTTTAGTCTAATTTCTTATCAATGTTTACTGAGGATAACTCTTATGAGAGTATTTATAGTTGTTTTCATATCAAGACCTTTAAGCTCACTCTTTAAAATAGTCGACTCTGGAGTATTTTAAAAATAGTATTGCAAAAATTAAGAGCAAGTCTATATGGAAAAGCTGTAGTAGAAAACAATTCAAAGATCTACAGGATACTACAATTGCGAAAAGTTCTGCCTGACTGTCTTAGTTCCTTTCTCCTCGCCGAAACATAATTCCCAATACCTGTAACTTAAAGCAGGAGAGATTTATTTTGGCTCACCGCTTTAGAAGTTCCAGTCCATGGTCATCAGTTGAAACACAGAAATGACGGGGTGGAAGGGCTGAGGGAGAGGTACCTGTGCACTTCATGGCTGTCAGGAAGCAGAGAGAAAACGGAGGAGCCAGGGAGGGAGACACCATCTTCCAGGTCTTGGACCGAGTGGCACGCCTCCAACGAGGCCCCGCCTCCCAACAGCGAATCAGCTGTAGGGTTCCCACAATCCAGTCAGCTGTTGCAAGCACCGCCTCTGAGCACTTGAGGCTTTGTGGCACCGTGGATCCAAATCACACCACCATGCTAAATAGGAAAATAATTCTGCTTTGTCGGGTTGGTTTTCCATCAGCTTACTTAAGACAGTATTCTCAGCCATCTTTGAGAATAAAGTACCTTTTATACAAGTAGATCAGTGTCTTCCGAAATTTTCTTTCTAAAAGCATTCTGCTGAATTTATCTCATTTTATTTTTTGGCATTAAACAAGTAAGAGCTCCTAAATCACAATACATAGTTTTGCAGAGGCAGAAGCTATGGCTGTGTCTTTCTCCCTTTTCCAGATAGGGAGATTTTTAGGAGGAAATGATAGATTCTGACTTGACCACATTTTAAACACAGAACAAGCTTGCAGCGAAACCTCCGTCTGGGTTCCCAGCTGCAGAGAGGTGTCGTTTTGTGTGCTATCTCACAGCAGAATCACTTCTTGAGCCTTATTTTAAATTTTGAAATATCTTAGAAAAGAAATTGAATACAAGGGAGCAAAACTTTGAAAGCATAAAGTGAATATGAATTATGAAAGGGCAGATTCTTTCCTTTTTCTTATCAGAGCAGACAGAAAAGCTACCTAACATTATTTATACAAAATGGCAAAGGACACATTTGAAAGGACACATAGAAAAATGGAAAAAGATTCAATAAAAGGTAGAAAACAGTTAATCACTTGGATTTAAACATAGGCTCAGAAGAATTTATAAAGGGCATTTAATGACTTCGACACACCCCTCCGTCTAAAGTGAGCCTCAGTAATATCGCCAGAAAAATGTGGAGCTCAGATTGTGGAGTCGGGACCCAGAGCCGCCAGCAGCAGCTTCAGGACCCAAAGCTTCATGTTAGGACCGCTGAATCCAATTCTGTTTCCACGAGGTGATTTATCGTCGAAGGGGATGAGTCGTATTAAAGAGATTAACAGTTATGGAAATTCAGAACAGGTTTTTTAGGAATAATGAGCTAAATAACTGGCAGCCTGTGTGGCCACAATTGAAAGTCTGAGCTGAGCTGGGAAAATTTCCTGGAGGATGACACGGTCACTGCATACACAGACCTAACAGACCTTTCCAAGAACACTCTGCTGCCTCTAGAGCAGTGATTCCAGAACAAGCTGTCTGCAGGAAGAAAAAGGAAGCAGAGAATTGAGGTGATTTCTAAATATTTCAGCCTTTTCTCAGTCAGAACAGAGATACCGAGATTACTCTGGAAAAACCTGGATTGCTTCAAGTCTTCATCTCGTTCATGGTTGTGTGGATAGTTTAAATCTCTGTATGGGACCCTTCATATATCTATAAGAAAAAGCTGCATCACAGAAAAAGCCATTCACAAACATTTTATATATTCAATTTACCTGAAAAGAATTTTTACTTCTCCTCTGATTTCACTTATACGTAAATTGGCTGCCATGAAATAAATTAGTACTTAGACGTGGGGAGGAGAATAAAAATTAAAGAAATATAGTCTGGAAAAAAAGCCACACTTTTAAACAAAGTGAGTCACAAAAGCTAAAATCAACAATTTATCTTCTTGATCAGATATAATCAGAGTAAAATCTGAAAGGGAAATAAATTGTTTTCTGCCCTAATGAGAAGAGTGTGGTGATAAGAAAGCAAAACGAATAACATGTTGGAAACTAAGGCTTGGGACTTACTCTTCAGGGAAAAGCATATGTATGAAGAGACTAACATAAATTAAGAATGAACTATTAAATATAAAAATGGTACCAGCTGGCTCCAACAAACAATTGTCTTAAAGTAATTTCAAAATTTCGTCCAAATAAAACATGCTTTTTTTTTTGGATTGTTTTAATGATTAATTTTTATATGCCAAGACTGGAAAGTTGAAAATTTTATTTAATGTTAATAGCCACTGTGGCTACTTGGTTGGTAGCCGTGTTTGAATGAGGCTGCTGTCCTAGTCCCAATATCTTGACCTCTTTTTCAAGACTTGATAGAGAAGATAATTTAATTCTCCAGAATTAGATTTCCTGGGGAGTGAGATAAAATATAAAAGTAGATTTAATGGTACATTAAAAAACATCTGTGAGGTGAAATATCTTTATATGCCAGATAGAACCAATGGCATAAAGACAATAGAGGCAATAAAAATACAAAAGTCATTTCATACCAATTGGCATCTCTAAGAAATAGCAGAAAGGAGGCCTTTGGTGCTCAGCATAAAATGGATCAAAAGAGCATGACACATAATTTTCAATACTCAGAGGAAAACAGATGAGCATTCGGGTCCTCATCAGGAAAGGGAAGAGGGAACAAGCAAGCGCCTCTCCGTATTAACATGCGTGAGAATCACCTACTGATCTCAGCGATGTGAACAGCTCTGGGTCAGGGCCTGAGACTTCTGTGTCCTACAAGCTTCCCAGAGACTCGGGTGCTGCCAGTCCTGGAAAGGGGCAGCACGTCCTGGAGCATGGACGGGCGCAGGTGCTTCCTGTGCAAGGGTTGAAGGAACTGACCTACGAGTCGGGTACTGTGGTGACTTCTGGCCTAGACAGTGAGTGGTCTTTCCTACTGACATCACCCTAGAGTGCCCGGGTCACTTAGAGGGGAGGGCGAGACAGCAGGAAAAGAAATGATGACCAGTACTCTACCAAGCTCAAGACTTAGGTAATGATTGTTCTGTAGTTGGTTTAGACTAATTCGTTTTAGGGGATTTTACCTGTTCTTAAAAAATGAAATCTGAATCAGATTCAATATGCCCTTTCTCCTGCAAAAATGAAGGTATTCTTAACTGTTGGAGAAATAACAAATCATAATTGATTTTGTTATTAGCTAAGGTTTAGAAAACAGAAAATTATTAATCACTCAAGAAAACCATTTAAACACCAAGTGTGGTGGTGCACACCCTGCAATTCCAACACTTGGGAGGCTGAGGCAGGAGGCTCACTGCAAGTTGGAGGGTAGCCTGGGTCACATAGTGAATTCAAGGGCAGCCTCAACTACATAGTGAGACTGTGTCTTAAATAAACAAACAAACAAGCCAAAAATCAAACAACAAAAGAAAATCATTTAAATTAAATTCAAATTAAAATCATAACTGGTGATTTCCTACTTTCATTAATATTTTGTGTAAACCAAACTATATTATCTTTATTTCATCTTAATTTCTAATAATCTCAAATATGAAGCTGTAAAAATCAAATGCAGACTATTTTTGTTAATTCTGAGCAGACTTTTAGGAGAAGGGCATGTGTATTCCTCTGCTAGTGGTTTTACTATAATTCTATTATCCACGCTTACATGACTAACAACTTACGCTCAAAGACTAATCGGCATTATCCTGTCTTCTCCAAAATATATTCATACCATAAATCACATCAGGTTGAGCTCCAAAATATATGTCATCTCATTTAAAGAAGGAAGTCTGATTTTGCAAAGAAATGCATTGTTCTAGGTTTATTTAAAATACTAATTTTTTCCTAAACTTCATTTGATATATGTGCTTTTCTTCCTTTGAGAAATTATAAATATTGGCAGTTTCTGAGTTGTTTTTTTTTTTTTTTTTGTATTTGGGGGTCTCATTTGTCTGCTTTGCATTGAAATATAATTTTTTTTTTTTTTTTGTGGTGCCGGGGATCGAACTCAGGCCCTTGTGCTTGCAAGGCAAGCACTCTAATCACTGAGCTAAATCCCCAGCCCTGAAATATAATTTTTTAATTGATAAAACTAACTCCATTCTAGTCCATATCTTTTTTAAATAGAAAAAGAAATTACAATATTTTACTAAAGTTCTTTGTGAGAATTCTAATCACATTTATACTTTTGGGAGAAGAAGAGAGGCTGACGTAATTCATGTGAGCTTAAAAAGAGTAACCCATTTTTATTACTCGTGGACTGCTTTCATTTGTTAATAACATTTAGCACAATGTCTTTAACAATTAACAAATTGTGTATTTATCTTTTTTCCATTTGTACATTAGGGATTGTAAACGGACTGCAATCAGATATGTTTGTTTGGATTGTCTACAAGTAACAAGGCAATAATTTTGGGTAGACGAAATATCTTTCATGTGCTTGATGAGGTAAAACTAGACATGATAGAGAAATTATATTTTTTTCACATGCTGCAGTCTGACATCAATTGTGCTACTTATTTGTGCTCTAGAAGCAGGCATAGATTGTTTATTTTTTGTGAAAACTAAGAAACATCAGTTAAAATTTTCACAGAAGTTCTTACTTAAAACCCGTCCTTAGTTTCACATTAAATCAAGCAGTTTCTATGATTGACATAATGGCTTAAAATAATATTTGGGTTACACAAGAATGGACTGAAATTGTTTTCTTTTATAATTTTTAATTTTAATGAGCAAGGTGAGCCCAGTTTGGAGGATAATACAAGCTCTCTGTGGCGGGCAGTGTGATATCCATTGTCCTACTCAGGGTATGGTGAGGAAGTACACTCACTAATGTTTGAGAGTCTAAAGCAGTCGGATTCTCAAAGGAGTCATTTGCTATTCTACAGTATAAAACAGAAAAAGAATAAAACAAAGATTAAACTGATACCCTTAATTGATACCCTTTATCAGCACTTCTGATTTTAAATCCTCAACTACCCCACTATTGTCAGGACTTTAAAAACATATCTACACACACATATACGTGAATATGTTGATATATGCACATAGGAATTTATACTGACACACTTTAAAGACATATACCTACATCTGTATTTGTATATGTAGATACTCAATTAACTCGGTCAAACCATATTTTTCTTTGCAGTTTTAACAACTTTTAGTTTATTAGTTGTCTAGTATCCCACACAGCATAAATCCCGTATACTGAAATTAATATGATGTGGATCAGAGGAAGCGTTCACAAATTTAGGAAGCCAGAACAAGCGACCAGGAATTTATGGAAAAATGTTTAGAAAAGGCTTCATGGATCACAAATTTTAGAGTACTTCGGGTCACAACAGGAGCAAAAGCAGAGAAAGTTTACATAGGTGGAGAGAACAGGTAAGAAAGGGTTTTGAGGTGGAGCTGAGGGAATTTGATGATGGGGTGGGGGCGGGCCTTAGAGAAACAGAGAAGGGGAGAGTTAAGAATAATTCCTATGTGTTGGCTTCAGCAGCTGAGTTATTTCATATAAAAAAATAAAGAAATAAGGAAGGTAGACTAGAAGGAAAATACATAACTATTATCTCTCTAGATTTTAAATCCTTTTCTTCACTGAATCTTTTTCTCTGCAGCTTTCATTTGACTTTTTAAGAAACTTGTTTTCCATGTAGATACTGTTATTTGCTAATTCACAGTTACCTGGCCTGGGGATGTGGGACACCTGGCAGGATTTCAGAAACTCAAATTGGAAAAGAAGCAGGTAGATCAAGTCTACAAAACCTGAATTTTCTTTTTTAAATTTTTAAAAATTTGTACATGTTCGCAATTAATGCAGTTTACAATCATCTTGGGGGGGGCAGTTACATGGACAAATTACAGCTTTTTTCCTAATCCCTTCCCCCCTTCCTTCTCTGATTCCCCTATCATCTTTTACATACTTATTGATATTATTTGTCTTAGCTCACGTTATGACATATGTTTACATTGACTGGAGTTATTAGGATCCTATACACGGCACATCTAATTTTCTTTAACAACTTTACCAGTCAGTTTCCTGAGTCTTAGACAATTCTCTTACAGCTAGCAGGAGGCCCTTTCCCCAGGACCGGAGCATATTGCCCAGAGTAGCAGAGTGGCAAGGCCTGGAGATACCAGTTCCTTACCTCACCTGGAGTCTTCGGGGTACAAATCCTGTGTAAAGGAGACCATGTATGTTTTCTGTTCTTCTGGCATCTTTTTTCTTTTCCTCATTTCAACACAAAATCACACCCTAACCTCTTAACCCCAAAAATTGCTTCGGTTCAGGGTTGGAAGGCTAGGGAAGCAGTAAGGAAAGTGCTGTAAGCTACCCTGAAAAGCTTTCAAATATAAATAAGAAGGTCTTATAGGATAGTAATGAGTAAGACTGTATATTTGTCTTTCTTTTTGAACAATCACCATTTTAAGACAAATAAAAATGTTTTTCAATATGCATCACAGAAAGAAATTATGTCCTTTTTTAGTGATACATCCTGATACATCCCTCACTTGCTTCGATGACAATAAAAATTCTTTATCACCATTTTACTCTTTTCTTTCTTCCCTCCTACCCTCCTTCTCATCTTTCTCCTTCTCTTCTTTCTTTTCTATTTTCAAACTCATTTTCTTCTTATTTCTTTCCTTCGTTTGTATTCTGACTAACATTTAGGAAATTGCATATCTAGTACAAATTAAAATATGTAATGTCAATAATTACCACAGTGACCATATTTTGTTGAGTAAGATGCTTAAAACTAGACCTTTTGACCTTTTATACTAATTAAGTACAAAAACTCTTATTTGTGGCTCTTATTATTCTATTCTATATGATAAGAGTGAGCCATTAGAAATACAAACAGAATTTTTTCACTACACAAGAAAAAGCCCTAATCTAGTTGCATTGAAAACACAATTAATGCCAGTGCTTTATTTCTAGGAAGTAAGGTAGCATTTATTAAATTTGGGGGGATGACAAGGCATGCCTTTCCTTCATATTCCCTATGCTTTTTGGCTATTTTTTGTTGGTTCTTTCCCCCTTCATTCCAAAATGAACAAATTCAAAGAATTATGCTGCCTTTCTGCTGTAAAATGAGTTGCCTGTCAGTGAAACATTGAAGCACTAGATTAACTCTGTCAGCTGACCAAGTTTGATTTTCAGCATCCCGATGTCTAAGGCATGTCATTAGTCAGATATCAAGCCTAATGCAGAATATTACGAATGCTTAGTAAATGTTCATTTCCTTCTCCCTTGTATTTATGAGTACAAATTTGATTACTAAAATTGCAGGAAAGGAGATAGTAAGAATGGTTCACAAATTTACCTGTGATCACCTAATTTAATGGTAGCTGTGCCTCCCCAATATAAAAAACTATACAAACAAATAGAACAGTGGAAATCAGAATAAAAGGAATATCATCCTCAAAGTGCTAAGAGGAAAACAACCACATTAATTTTGAGTCATATATTTGTCTAACCAATCAGAGAGATATTTTCAGACAAATAATCAAATACTGTCACTGAAAGACTTCACTAGAAGAACTTTTAAAGGATGTGCTCTAGGAAAAAGAAAAATGATTGCAAATGGATGGAATGAGATGTAAATAGGAATATTAAGCAAACAAGCAAAAATGTAAGGGAATCTAAAGAATGACCATCAGATAAAACAATGATAATGTGCAATTTGAGTGGCTATAAATAGAACTAAAACACTAGACAGTTACATAAATGTAGTTTTCACAAGAAAAGGCACGAAATATGAAAAAAGCAGTTAAGAGATGAGGATAAGAGATGTGAAGGGTAAGTTAAGCGATATGTGGTCCAATTACATCTAACAGGAATTTCAGAAGGAAAGAAAGAGAACTAAAAAATCTTCAGAGATAAAGGCAGAAAATTGTTAGAATAAAAAATAAAAAGTATATTATCCTCCTAACAGTTTTCAGGAACACACATATCAACACACATTTATGAAAAGAAAACCTCTCAGAACACTAGGAAAAAGTAGAAATGAAAAGCATATTTATGAAAGGTACAGCTAATACAAAGGTGAAATATTCAGTGTGAGGATGTCCACTTGTACTGCGGACATTTTGCTGAAGGTTCTAGCAATAAGTCAAGGACAAAATTAAAGACCTATTAGCCTCTTCATATGCAGACATGATAGAGAAAACCCCAAGAAACCTATAAAACAAGAGAGAAGTGAAATACATAAAAATCAATTGTATACTTTAGATTAGCAACAAAAAGTTCTGAAAATGAAATAAAATGCTAACTTAGTTTCTAAAAAACACAACTAATATGCATAGGTCATATATAAACATACATAAACATGGAAGTTATTTCATTTATCCATTTTCCCCAAAAGTAAAGGATATATGATGGGGGGTGTGTGTGTGCATGTGTGTGCGCATGCGTGTGCGTGTGTGCAGATGAGAATGAAGTTAGGAAAATATGAAAATGTGGACAGAGAATGTTTTGCTTGATTTGAAGTGACAAAATGACATAAAACAAATCTGTTTACAATAATATTACCTATAAAAATGACTTATGACTATTTTTTTTTAAGAAAATGCTTGGATGTGCTACAAGGCCTTGAATATTTCTTTAATGTTATGTAGTACTGAGATAAACCAAACAGAACAAAAAAAGAACTTAAATAGATGTTGGACTGGTTGTTTTGTCTGGCTTACAGAAAGTATTTGCTGAAGTATTCATGTAAATACTAATATCTCATAAGTCTCCAAGAAAGAAGTACAAATGACCAAAAACATGAGAAAATGTTCATTTTCAGGTGCAACAAAAACAAACAAATTGAAATAACCATGAGATTAAAGGAACAATTTATGTATTCAAATTGTAGGTGAGTGGAAGGGAGGGGAGGGGAAGAGGGGGGAAAACCAAGATGTATCATGTACAGGTACAAAATAACCACGTTGATTATGATCATTATGTATACAATGTACCAATACATGTTCTTGGTAAAAATAAAAATTAAAAATAAAATTAAAAATAAAATAAAATGATGAGAAATGCATGGGACCAAAAGACCCACTGGTAGCAAGAAGACAAGCTTTGAAAGCAATTGATCTCAAATTCTTCTTTGGTTAAAGGAACTTATCCAAAAATAATAGAAAAGTTTTATACAGGGTCTGTAGCTTAGTGGTAGAGCATTTGTATAGTATGCATGAGGCTCTAGGTTTGATCCTCAGCAACACACACACACACACACACACACACACACACACACACACGAAGTAAACCAAATATCCATAGTAAGTAAATTGCTAAGTAAATTAACACACCTTGATAAATGTTGAGATATTAGGTGATTATTGAAATTAGATGTGTGGAAGAACCAGGTATGCACTGTCATATTAATTAAAATTCATGATACACATTTATAATTAACTCTATTCTTCGACTAACATGTTTAAAATGCATGGAAGAAAGGAAGTGCAAAAATATTAATCATGATTTTGTTACATGGTGCATTACCGTGTCTTATTTTCTTTTAAAATTGGTTTTAGTTCTTTATAATAGTATCTATGATTTTAATAATCAGAAATAAGCTGTGTACTATGTAAAGAACAGCAGCTGAATTAGACTTTCCCGTCTTAGAGTTGTGGCTTTATAACTGTTTTTACTACAGAGGTGTTCTTGGAGTAACCTGCTCTCTGAAGTCATTCATCTACACACCTCAAGGCTGATCACAGTGACTTGAGGTACTCCAACACATTATGAAAAAAACAAATGACCTGCTTGATTAGAAAGCAGTTCCAGCCTTTATTGAATCTTTTTTCAAAGTAACAAACTCAGAAAATGACTTTCAACTTGGAGACATTATTTTTCTTTCTGCTCTGTCTCCTTCTTATTGCCCTACCAATTCCATTCTCAGAGTCATGTTAAATATCTGCAGGAGACAAAGAGGAGTATAATTTAAATCTCTAAAATTGTCATTGAGATAAACTAGTCATTACTTTTAAATTCATAAACTTCAGATTATCATTTCAAAGTTAGTGTTGCTTCTTTTCTGTATGTTTTGGTGGAGAATGAAACAGAGATTGAAGGCAAATAACCAAATTAATTAAAAGAATAAAAACATATTTCATGATCTAAATTCTCAAGTGCTTAAATGGCTAAAAATTCTTTCCTGTCTATACATGATTCATTCTACAACCATTAGTAAGCATTAGTGCCTTTACTGTGTACCTCTGTGCTGAACATGTGTTTTATATACAGAATTTTCTATCTCCCCAGAACATCAACAAGAGAAATAAACTTAAACTGTGGTGATCAAATCTACTTTGACTTAAAAAATAGGCATTAAATAGGAAGAATAATTAAATATTGGAAGAGATTTCACATCAAGGTTGTACAAGGCTGAAAAAGTAATAAAAATAAGACAAACATTCAATAAAGATGGACGATTGCCAGACTGCTATGCAGGCAGGAGGGTGAAGCCGATGCAGATGCACTTTTGGGTTCTCATCTATCCTCTGATTCTCAGTTTTTAAACAGCTATTTTATGGCCTCACTTAAAACAAATATTGAATATTGAAGAACATGGATCATTCAGTCCAATCAAGTACAGAAGAAGATTAAGAGTGTATTGAAAGGATGATTATAGCATCATATACATACTATATTTATAAAGAGGCCATTGATTCTTTCATTCTTTCCATTGGATGACGTTTAGTGAGAGCTGCTCTGGGAGATGGGACATTACAGGCCTATTCCTTCATGAAGCTTACACTCCACCAGGAGAAACAGACAAAAATATAGCAGACACTGTAAGTGTAATAACCAAAAATAATCTCATAAGAGTCAGGAGGCAGGGGGTACTATATTAGTTGGCACTAGGCAGAAGAGTTAGAACCTGTCTAAGGAGAAGGTACATTTGAGCAGAAAACTGAATGAATTAAGGAAGCAAGCTCTGTGAGTATCTGAAGGAAGATAAATCAAAGCACAGATGAATGCTACAGAGATAAGATGGGCTTTTGTGTCCACGGAAGCGTGGAAGAAGAATGATCATAGGAAGCAAGTGTGAAGAAGTAAACAGGGGCTAGACCGAGTTGAGTCTTGTGGGCTCTAGCAAAGATTTTGTATATTATCTAAAGCAAAAGGGGATTCCACTGAAGAACTGAGAAAGGAGAGGGATAATCCGATTAATAATGTAAAATAATTACTTCGGCAACTCTATGAAGAGCAGACTAGGAGGTAAATGTGAAGATAAGGGAGACTGTTGAAGAGGTTATTGAAATACTGAGGTGAGAAATGACCGTGGCTTTTTGTACTAGAAAGACAATAACGCAATGCCAGGAGTGCTTGTAACGAAGTAGGTGAAAGTGCCAGGGTTCTACAGCATATTTTAAAATGTAGCAAACAGAATTTGTTAAAAGATGTTGTCTAAATCATAGGAGAAAGTGGACAAGGATGATTCCAGGTGGTTTGCTCTGAGCTACTGGAAGGATGAATCTGCTTGTGATGGTTGATTGATTGTGTCAACTTGTAAGAGAAGCTTAACTAAATTGGTTTAGCAATTCTACACCCCAGGGTGTAGAAGATCCACTCTAGGCCAGCCCATTCTCTAGATGGTATAAAAGGGGAATGAAGAGGAATCTAGCCCAGCCGGTTTCTTTGGGATCGGTTTTGCTTCCTTTGGAGGAGCTCCAGACCTT
>PVJO010025108.1:0-23300 GCA_004026905.1 Hystrix cristata | reverse complement strand
GTTTGTGTGCAGACTCCCAGGGTAGGAATGAGTTCGGTGAATTTAGAGTACTAGAAGCTTTTTATATGAGGGCCAAACCAGGTGCCAGCAGGCATGGGAAGACAGAAAGGTTGTAGACAACATTACCATTATGGACTTTAACCTTAGACAATAGGAAACATGGGCTGATACTTCACGTGTAGGGCAGAGGAGCCGCCACCATGAATCTGAGCTTTGAGGATGCATCTGTCTTCATGAAGAATGGCTTGGAAGGAGATGAGATTAGAAATGGTAAGAATAGTTAGCAGATCAAAGTGGTCCAGGATGGAGATGCTCATGCCTTGAGCATCAGGTGGTAGAGCTGAAGAAGAGAGGAGATTCAGGCGGATTTAGGCTGTAGAACTAGCAACACCGGGAGTTGGGTTAAAAAACCAGAAATCAAGGAAAAAGCCTCACTCTGTTACGTCCGGAGGTGGACTGTGAGCTGCTGTCCTGCTAGAAAATGTAATTCCCGGTGATCATAAACCCAGCTACAGTAAAGAATTAAACTGAGTTTAAATTAAGAGAAGACAATTTATTTAGAGGACAGTTTATTTAAAAGTGGGGGAAAAGGGGCAAAGGAGATGATAGATGGCTACTCTAAGAGTAGGGAGCAATCAAAAGTGAAATACTCCTGGCCCCTTCATTGTAGCCCCTTTTTATTGAGGTTTTCTCCTTGGGTCGCCCCTTGGAATCTGGTTGGCTCCTGGGCTTATCAGTTATCTCTGCCTTGATTTCTCACAGCTATGTGACTTCTCTTTGAAATTAAGGGTGGGTGGCTTAGGGCCAGGTAATGCAGAGATTGAAGAATCAAAAGGGGGAGTTTGTTTTCTTTATGTTAATCAGATTACCTGGGGACCTTCCCAGAACCTGTCTCTTTGTCTTTGTCTCTCTGACTGTTGGAATCTGGCTGCCTATATGTTTCTAACTATTTGATTATACTTGTCTGGCTTTCTGAGTCTAAGGAGGCCTTATCTTTTCCCTACCTGTGGGGACCCCTGTCCCTACAACTCCAGTGGCATGCCCACCTTTGTTCTAGCCTGTGCCACCTCAGATTTTGTATTTACTTCTTCAGTTCTAAAGTTTAACCGTGATACTCAAGATGCATCATTGTATGCACAGCCCCACAACGGGCGTGTAGCAAATGAACGTGTAGGGTAAATCAGCTCATGGAATTTGATGAAACAGATTTCTGTGGATGCGGTGGGCAAGACGATTCCTCTGAGCAGAGGATGCAGTGTGTGGTACTGTTCCCCTGCGACATGGCCTGGGCTGAGAGCTGCCACTCCTCAGTGCTGTTGTTCTTTGTGGGTTTTGAAGCAGGCCCAAGAGTGTGAACAGAGGGCACATCGGGCCTTGGCTGCAGCCCAGTATATTTTTCAGGGCTGAGATTGGAGCTTCTTGGTGTGTGGCTTTGAGTTTTTGTGCATGGCCTTGTATTTTAATTCTGAAAATGGGCATCCGGAGGGAGGAGAGAGACAAGAGGTACAATAGCACTGCAGAAAACACCAGTCCTATAAATTCCGACTTGGCCGATTGGGTCCCTTATGTTGTGTTTTCTGCCACGAAATGAGGGTGGGTTAGGGAGTAGAGAAGAAAAATAAATGATGCACCCTGGAGGGAAATTCTTTAGCACTCAAAGGGCTTAAGGATTAGCTGATTGATGTATCCTGTTCCGGACAGAGTGGCTTCTGGTAAGTGAGTTACAGAATTGTGAGTGACAAGGGCAACAAAGGGAAGTCGGTGGTCACTGTGAGTGGGTATGAAAAGGAGTGCGTGTCAGGAATGAGAAACCGACCTTGCTGGCGGGCAGCTTTGGAACATGGAGGCGCAGTTATCGTTCCCCCGCCCCTGCGCCCTCGCTCCTTGGCTCCACTGTGAGACAGGTTGTCAAAAGCCGTGGGCAGCTTGCCAGTGAAGCTCTTCTGCCCTCCAGCATTAAGGGTCCCAGTGTTGCTCAGGTTACTTCCTTGTTCTGTTTTTGTGACTAACTATTTTCATTAGGACACCACTTGCTGAAAGATGTGAAGAGTGTGAACCATCATGCTTTGCATTTTACGTGGCTTCTAACCAGCTTTTGTCATCTTCCCTTCCTAAGACCACATGGCCCAACGTTTAGACTGTGCTCGTTTCCTGTTTAGTATTTTAACACCTCGTGGGATATCTTACTAGTCTGCTAAATTTAGCTCCTTGGGGTGTCAGAATTTTCATATTTGTTGCTGAATCCATGAGTGTACTTTTACAATGAAAGGTTAGTTAGAGTTAGCAGTAAGCCACAGAGAGCCTAGAAAAGAAAGAATGGCAAACTGAAGCAGCAGTGGCATAGCAAACAAGAGCAGCAGTCTCACTTATCGTAATCCTTAGAAAACGGTCTCTAAAATACCATCCAGGGACTGTTTTTGTGAGGAAATAAGTCTAGCAGAATAGCATTTTAAAACTTAAAAAATAAATATCCCTCAGAAGGAAGAAGGAATACTATAGGCAGAAGTATTAGGGAAGAATTTTAAAAAATCAAAAAGGTAAAGAAAAATTAGAGTTGGATGGGAAAGGGAAACAATAGGGTGTTTTGCTTCATTTTTTAGCAATTGTAGGAAAATTGACACCTTACCAATCATACAGTACAAGAATGTTTCCCTCTGAGCTCCCTGTGGGCAGGAACTGGATTTTGTCCAGTGTTGTGTTCTTTGTGCCTAGCACAGTTTCTTGGCAGACATAGTGTTGAAGAGTGAATAATAGGAAGAACAATTTCTCATTTCTTTGGAGTAAGGGGTTGGGTATTGAGAAGACGAAATTACAAGTGGCGATAAATATTGCCTGAAATGGTTGATAATTTTGTGTTTGAAGATTGGCATTGTAAAACGAAGGTGGCTTTATCTAGAGGTTTATATTTGTGTGATACATGTAACAACCGAGAATGTTAGCATTGTGGTGACGCTGTCTGCAATGTGAGATATTTTTTTAAAGCAATCAGCCTGCATATGACAATTGAATGCTTTCCAAGAATGGTATGAAGCCCTCTCTGTGGCCTTCCCTGGAATAGAGCCAGGTCACGGAGCTCTGTCTGACGGTGGCTGTCAGCAACAAATGGCCATGTTTAAAATATCTAGGGATTCAAGATTAGCGAAAAGAAAGTGTGTATTTTTCTGCCTGGCAGAGAAAGGGGAATTGTTTTTTCTTGCTTTTAGCGTTGAATTGTTGTGTGTTATCTATATGTGAATTGGTGGTTGGTAATATATGTAATTTATGTACTATTTTATTTACTGATACGTTGTTATTAAGATCTAATGAGGTCATATATATATACACACATACTTTTTTTTTTGATTCAGGGTCTTGCCATGTTACCTAGATGCAACTTGAGTTTGAACTTGTGACCCTCCTGCCTCAGTCTCCCTGAGTTCTGGGATTACAGGTGTGAGCCACTGTTCTAGGCTTATATCCATTAATTTTTAAATGCCAAAGCTTACTGAAATAAATAGCTTGAGCTGAAATATGCAATATTTCCATTACCTGGTACAGAGTTTTAGACATTATGTTAAGGAAACTTTTATGAGTTTGAAAATTATAGGTGTGTGTGCGCGTGTGTATGCGTGCGTGCATGTGTATGTGTGCTGTGCACTTGCTTAAGTTCTTTTTCAATGGAAATCCATTGTAGTTTGTAGTTTCTATTTCTCAAGCATGTATCACACAAAACTATTTCTCATGCTTGTAAAATATAATTCTATGATGTGTGTTTCTGATGTAATGACTCTGTTCAAGTGTGTTGCAAACCAGCCTCTAGGCCACTTTGGCTGTTTTTCATCATGTAGTATTTTGGCCTGACCTCCAATAGTTGAGGGTGGGTGAGGGTTGCTGATCTCCCTCAGTTAAGTTCCCACATATGAATGCAGACGCCTATCAAATCTTGCTCTATATGCAAATATTAAGTTGCATCATTAGTTCAAACGGTCACTGAGCCTGCTTTCTGAACTTTTAGAAAAAGTTAACATGAAGTAACTCTGACATTTTCTGGGGGCAGGATTCCTTTAACCTTCTCAGAACTAGGTGACAAGAATTCTTCAAACCAGTGACTGGGTATGCAAGACTGTTTTATAATGGCGCTGTGCGCACCATCGGACTAAGCTAAGATCGAGCTTGTCAGATTCTCATATTTTGTGCACAGATGGAGTGCCAGCATGCACGCATCTTAGTCTATCTAGGCAGCAAGAGCAAAACCTGATAAACTGGGTGAAATATAAACAACAGAAATTTATTTCTCACAGTTATGGAGTCTGAGAATTCCAAGGTCAAGACCCTAGCAGATGTAGTGTCTGGTTCATAGATGCCATCTTCTCATTGTATCCTTACATAGTGGAAAGGGTAAGAGGACTCTCCCCCTTGTAAAAGCACTAATTCCATTCATGAGGGCCCTAATTACCTCTCAAAGGCCCTCCCTGAAACCATCATGTTGGCGTTTAAGATTTCAACATGATTTTTAGGGGGACAGAGATGTTTGGTTTCTAGCTCTGTATTTCTAGCCAGCTTACTTATCCTTTTTTTCAGTGCTGGGGATCCACCCCAGGGCCTCACAGATGCTAAACAAGTATAGTCCACATATCTTAGATACCACCGATGTTCACCATTGAGAAATCTTTACTAACCTCCGTGGAGCCAATTTACAAAGCCTTTCATGCTAAGAGAGAGGTGAAGAGCTCAAAGTAGCTGCCTCTTGAGAGAAGCCTTTGGATGCAAATCTTTCAAATGCTGGCAGAGCACTTCTGGAGTACGAGTGTGGTGTCTGGTTAGCATAAGCCTTGGCCTGGAGAGTAGGTTAACAATAATAGATCTTGTAAAATTAATAGATCATCCTCCTAGCACTATGGGAGGATAAAGCTGGAGGATTGTCATTTCTAGCCCAGCTTGGGCAACTTTGCAAGACCCTATCTCAAAATAAAAAAATAAAGTGAGAGAGTTGGAGATGTAACTCAGTGCAGAGGCTCTAGGTTCAATCCCTAGCAAGGTAAAAAGAAACAAACAAATTCCTGTCTCCTTGTCTATTTTAAAGTATTGTTGATGTTGATATTATTCTTCCTTTACTGGATATCAATTCCCCCCACTAGCAAGGAGCTTCCCTAATAATATTCATCCTCATTTCTCTCTCTTCCTAGCTTCATTCATGTTAGGACTTTCTGTTTGCTATGCACCTGGGTTCGCATTTCCACAGACATCCTCTTTCCTTTCATGGCAGCAAATTCACCTGTAGCATCCTCACCACACTTACACCTTGATAGTTCCCAATCCCTTTCTGCATCTCAACTACACTGAGTCTGGAATTACACTTTCACCAGATACACTGACTGATGCTGAATATGTGTTTTATGTCTGTGTTGGGGGAAGGGGTTATATGTCTTTTTTTCTTGCAGTACTGGAGATTGAGCTCAGGGGCTCACACATGCTACCACTGAGCTACATTACCAGCCCTTTTTCCTTTTTTGAGACAGGCTGTCAGTTTCCCAGACTGACCTTGAACTTGTGATCCTCCGGGCAGTAGTTCAGTCCCATATCCCTTACATTCCAGACTGTAAAATACATTGTGTAAGATAAGGGCCTCATGTGCAGTTTTGAACTTATTTCCTAGTTTAGCAGAGGATCAAGCTTTTATTAAACACTGAATAAATATTTAAGAAAGAGAATTGAGGCAAAGGAAGAGAGAATTACAGGAAGACATATTTAGATACCTTCTGATACCTGACTGATCATTTGTCTGGGGAAAAAAAAGTCCTTTTGTACTGTTGAGGGTTTAGGGTTTCACTCTGTTTAGCCACCATGTTTTCTTGCTCTAATTTATCTCTTTGTTAATATCAACCTATGTGCTATAAGAACGTAATAAATGTAATAGAGTAGATCAGTGACTTGAATAAAGAGTGAATGACTTGAATAAAGAGTGAAAATCAACACTCACTCCTATGTCTTGTGAGTCATCTCTTTCTACTCTGACTGTCCCTTACAAATCTTACCACTCTGATAGAGGTGACTATAAGCATGAACAGCATTTTTTTTTAAAAGTCAAAGTGAAGTAACACTCTACACATCCATTTATAAATTTAACAAATGAATTATCCACTCACCCCTTTTTGGTCAGACTGGATGTTTCTCATTTTGAAGAGTAGGTAAGGTAAATGTGATGGAATCCTGACCCAAAAGGTGCGAATTCCAGAAGTCAGTGAGTCCCTGCTGAAATAGCCATGAGAGAAGAGTGCCTCTAGATCAGCTGGCCCCGGAGCTGCAGTCTAATATTAGAAAACATCCACTTTCCTGTTCTGTGTCCGTATTGTCCTTGAATGAGAGAAACAATACACACACCTTGCTTTTTACTTGACAACTTAATATAAAACACCTTCCCAGAAGAAATTTCTATCCTGGGTTGTTAGAGCAAAATTATTGCAGCCATAAAGGTAGTTGTGTACTCAAAGCCTAAAGGAAATCAGGATAGGTCTAAAACAAAGTGTGTACATTCTGTCATCTTTCTCTTTCCTTTGTAGTCTTTATGGGCTCTGTTTGCAGAAACCCAGTGGGATTGCCGTAGGCACAGTCTCATGTTTTGTTGTGTTGCTTAGGCAGAGCATGGCTGATTGGGGAGCCACTGATGTATGACAGTTGGGAGCAATAACATTCTGAGAATGAAAATAATTTTTGAAGCCTTGCTTCTTCTGTTTTTGAGGCATTTTAATAAATCTGATTTTTATGACTTTCAGTAAACTTGTCAAGTATTTCCTAAAAATCAGAATGAATTTCATGTGCATGAATTAATGAATTACTTAGAGCATCAGTCTTGGAATATGAGAGCCTGTCAGGGAAGTCTAGACCCTTGATACAGACTATAATATTGCTCTGTTGGCTACACAATTTCTACTCTTCCCCCAAAGTCCTCGTTGTAAGAAAATTTTAAGGGAAAGTCATTTAAGAGGTAGACTGTACCAATCCACTTCTTGAAGTATTTTAGGATCAACTGTTGAACGAAATTAGACCAGTATATATTAATATACAAGGGGTGATCAAAGTATACAGCAAAGGTTTAAATTTAAAAATACTCCAATAAAAGACACATTGTCATTAATCCGCCTCAGCACTCACCGTTGCTTTGAATACACTTACCGCCTCATTCATTCTTCTTTCCAAAGCAATTCTGGAGATCTTCTTTTCTGAGTGTCTTTACAAGGTACGATTGAAACTATCGTGAGTGTTGCTACCAAGTGCGTTCAGAAAGGCCGGCGCTTAAAAATGTTATGGTATATCCTCATCTGCCTTATTCAGAGGATCTGGTACCATGTGTCTTCTGACTCTTCCCCCAAATCAGAATGAGCATTTTGCAAATGGGAAGAGGATCAAGAGGTGGAAAGAAGGAGTAGGGAGCGTGGGAAGGAGCTGTCAAAAGAACTGATGTGTTTCGTACATGCAACAACTCCCCATGATGAGTGTAAACATTATGTACTGCGAATGTACTAATAAGAATAAAAACATTTTTTAAATGACCATGAAAGGTAAATGTTTTGAATCCATTTAGGACATCAAGGCAGCCAAAACAGTGAACTAAAGACATAAAAAATGACTTCCATAACTGCTTCAGAAAGTGGCAAGAACAATGGGCTAAATGTGTTTGAAGTGAGTGGGAATACTTTGAGAGGCATTAATGGCAATGTGGCTTTTACTGTATCAAATTTGGAAAATAATTTTACCATACCACACGTACTGTGTTAGTTAACCCCTCACAGAATAGCTCCTGCATCTGACCTCAGTGAGAGGCCTCTGATTGTTAGAGTGAATTGTAATATATGACAGCATCAAGAAATCCATATTTGCATTTTTCAGCCACGTCGTTCAAGACATTTCCTTTGGACAATATAGCGGGGACCTTTGTATTTCCTCAGATAAGAGGTGTCGCTTTAAAGAGCAGTGCCTCCTAAGAAACAGAGGTATTTCTCTTTTACCTGATATTCTTGCTAGCTGAATTTCCTGTGACTTCCTCTTCGCTTCAGTTTCTAGAAAATTTAAAAGCTCAGTGTTACTTACATTCTTGTATCAGAGTGACTGCATTGTCTCCCATGATTGAAAGGCTTGCTTTTTTCAGTCTCTTCGCTTCACATTTCAGATGAGAAGGAAAGTCCTAAAGTCCTACTCCACCTTGAAGCACCTAACGTCACAATCCCAAAGGACTTGGTCCTTCTTGTTTTTAAACAGGGCAGGTGTCCGTGGGAGAGTTGTCCAGCAGGCCAATTATAAACAGCTTGTGTGTTTTTTAAGAGTGGCAATTTTTCTTCTGCAGAAAGTGAAGGACTTTTGTAGATGACATCTTGTCCATCTGGGGAATGAACTGATAGATGTCAGCTTCCTTGTCATAAGGTTTTCTATGCAAGGGTTTTGATACCAATTATCTAAAGTCATCTTAAAGTTATCATTATCTAGTGTCTGCGCTGTGTTGCTGCCATAGTTTGGATCTTAAGTATTCCCCAGAGACCTGTGTGTGGTTACCCTTATACCCTCCATGGCACTATGTGGAGCTGATGGAACCTGCAAGAGTTGGAGCCTAGGAGGAAGTCTTTAGGTGTTGGAGTTGTGCGCATGAAGAGATTAATGACACCTCCTCTTTCTCTCTTTACTTCCTGACCGTGAGTTGAGCAGTTTTTCTCTGCCACATGCTTCTGCCATAATGCGCCGATCCTGCACTGAAACCTGTTTTCTGTATAAGTTGATTATTCAAGATATTTGTCACAGTAAGAAGCTGACTAACATAGAATCTATGATATTAAAAGTAGATAGCAAGCCATCTCACATGTAGGAAAAAAATGCAACTCACTGCCAGTGTTCACTTAATTTTCAATGATCAAGAACATTTTGTAAATGGAAATACCACTACTAAAATCAGAGTGCTATAATTCTGGATGATTTTTTTTCCTCCAAAACTATCAATTAGTAAAGCAATGCAAAAATAATATCAAAAACGAGATATTTCATGGCAAACTTTGGGGGTAAGGTTAGGACTGTGCGACTTACCTTGGGGTAAATCCTACAGTTGCAAGCACCACTGGCAGATGTTATCAGAGCAAACAGGAAATTTGTTTAAGAAAATCCACGGGTTAGCCCACCTTGGCCACATCTCTGCTTCCTGCAGATTAGATCGCTTGACTACTAGGAACAGGTCAGTTGATAGATGTGAATGGAGACTAAGTTGAAATCAAGTGCCAAGTGGGAAGTATGGGATTCATACACCTTTGACAGGTAAATACTGCCTATCAACAAGTGTTTAACGAGGTAAATGTTTCCTTCAAATGGAAGGTGCAGTCAAACGTGATTGAAACCTCAAGGTTCTGCAGCCTCCCTCTGCTGTGGAGAGTATGTGCTCACTCAGAAAGCTGCAGGACTGTGGCCTTCGGGGGAAGGGCCGCTTACCAAGGATCGTTTCGCTGAGGTCTGTCATGTAGGTATATTTCTATTAAGCCATTTCTTCTAGCTGGGACCACCGATATGCCTCATTTCGCTCAGTATGTATACATCTAAAAAGTCCTGAGAGTTTTACTTTTATGAATGAGCTCATATTTTAAGCACCCCAGGAAACCTCTCGCTCAAGGGGCCCCTGCTGAGAGTCATTTTGTAAAGTGCTGTGCTGACAGTAGGCACTATGTAACTACATGGATGGACAGATGAGAAGAAGAACAACCCTCTCATCACGGCTGTTGTAGAAGTCCCAGTTCCTTGTGATACAACTGCCCTCCAAACCTGGATAGGTACTGCCAGACCTTGCTCCGACAGTGTCTCTGTTGCACGGCATTCATATTAACAAAAATAGCTAATTCTTAGGCTCTGTGCTCAGCTTCCTTCATCTGCTATCTCATTTCATCCTCATGGCAGCTTGTGAGATGAGGACACTGTGGTGTGAAGAGGTAAAATGACTTGTCACGAGGTCACATAAATAATAAGCAGTGAAGTCTGGTCTCAGATGCATGTCTGATTCCAAAGTTTCTTATCCACAAATTCACGTCTTTGAACTTCTGTGTGTGTATGCCTGTCTAGTTGATGCCAATTCCCTAAAAACCTGAACTCTGCTTTATGTATCTTTTTTTGTTTCTTTGGTGCTGGGGCTCGAACTCAGGGCCTTGGGCCTGCAAGGCAAGTGCTCTAACCATTGAGCTAAATCCCCAGCCCCTGCTTTATGTATGTTGCCCCTCATTTTAACTGTAGTGCCTGGTGCATCATAGCTTTTTAATTTGAATGGATGGAATGAGGAGGAGGACCGGAATTGTGTTCGGAAGACCTGGGCTCTACCCTGGTCTGACAGCAGATGAATCAGTGAGCCTCTCTAGAGCACCGCCTTGCTGGGTAATAGCCTGGTGTTGCTCGTGTTGCAGGGCTGTTTGAGGCTCAAGGGAGAGAAAAGGTCAGGAAAAACCATGAGGAGCGCTTTGCACGTTAGGAAGAGTCTCAGCGAATTACTTGGTTTACTTATTTTTAACTTCAGGATGATTCAAAACAAGGGTTTCTCACAGCATTTAATTATTTGGAAACATTTAAATATTTGGAAAGTTACACGCCGAAGAAAAGGATAGATTTTTTATCAGACCAAGAGGGGAAAAAAGGCTTAAAGATGATTTTCAGGTTTTGTGGTTTATGTACGTACCAGCAAGTGGGAGAACATTAGGGATCCTGATGAGGTGGAAAAAGCACCCTCAGCTAGCGGAGGAGAGTGAGTCCCGGATGCTCAGGTGGAGAGTGAGTCCCGGATGCTCGGTGAGGCTTGGATGCTGCCTTTCTTGTGGAAGCTCTTCCACCTTGCTACTAGGCTTGAGTTTCCCTCTGTCAAATGAGGCACTTGGACTGAAGGACCCCATGCTCCGTGACCCGTCTTCTGAACCTGGGCTTTGGGGGCAGTCCTGCAGGATTGAGCTGTCAAGCTGTATAGCTGTCACTGCTCACTCCAGATACCTGCACAGTTTTGGCTTCCAGGTTCAGGCCTTTCGCCATGCTGGCAACAATGCGAGGCAGAGATTCAACAGAAAGCAGGCTTTGCTGCGATGTGCCTTCAGGTGCCTCAGAGAACTGGGCTGAATCCCAGAGCCGATCTGCGTACTGCATCAACTGAGCTTCCTCGGTAGCGCCTGCTGCTCTGGCTTCACCAGTTTTGTCTGGGAGACTGCTTCATCTCCCCTCTGCCTGTGGCACCCTATGATTTCTCTAACGTCTAACCCCTGATTCCTTGATTTAGATTTCCCTTATTTAAAACAAGTAAGATATTTTCCTACGGCACAGTATAAAAATACTCTTTTAAGTCTCTCAACCTTAGAACCATTTATACTTTCAAAACTTAGTCTTTGGATAGACTGGTAAAGAGTGTGCTCATTGATAGCATTGTGCATTTTGTAATATTTTAGGTGCATTGCTTAAGTTTCATGTTTACAATAGCAGGTACACAGAGCAGGTCCGACTACCCTTGTTTTTCAAGTGAGTCTAGCAGGGGAAGGGAAATCCCATAAGGGACATGGCAGAGCTGGACTCAGACTTTTCCTCCATCCTGGTTAGTCCACTTTCTCTATGATAGAAAGCCGCACTCACATATCCAACAGTGTAGGCAGGGCAAGTGATGCTGTGATTACAGCCATGGAAACTGAAGTGCAGAAGTTAAATTCCTTGCCCATAGGCCTGAGCAGTTAGATACAAAACCTAAATTAAAACCTACCTTCTGTGATTCTTAGGTCCTGCTCTTTTCAGTACCTCAGTGGACTTTCATTTCAGCCCTTCCTGTAAAAGCTGCAAGACATGTTTGTTGACATAAAAATACATGAAGTCTTAGGAACTCATTGAAGAAAATACCACCAGGAGAGGAAAAGGAGAAAATAGTAGGCTAAGACTGGCATTTGAATTGCCTACCTCCTACCTAAAAGTGAGGAGCAACCTTTGGTGATGCAATTTTATATGGTTTTGGCTAAAACCAACCCCAGCCCCGCCCCGGCCCCAAATATCCTCCTGCAGCCTGCCATTTGATGGGTGCAGGGTAGTTATTAGATCAATCCACTTTTCACTCTGGTTATTTAAGTACTCTTTATTATTGCATGTTTGCATGTATGAATTGTGTATAAAAAGACTTCAAGATGAATTCTTCCAAATTCATCTACCTTGCATTTGAGGTTTTCTCAAAGTGGAAAAGGCACAAGGATTAGAAAGTACTTGGGATCACCATCTCCTCTGATAAATAATTAGAAGTGTGAGACAGAGAACAGCTTTGGGACTGGATCTTCCCTTCCTGCTATCTCCCAGCATCTTGCCAGCCTGCTCTTCTGCCTGGAAGTTCTCTCTACCTGGCATTTCTCTGTGGTGTTCTCTGCAGCTCCTACGTCTTTGCCCGGTATTTGAACAGAGATGTCAAGTGGTCATCAAGTATTTTAGTTCTAAAAAGAAATTTGTATTTGGGTACATATTTCTTTAAAAATTTGAATCATCTCTAAGGGACAGAGGCTTAATTTCAAATAGCTATCACCAGTTTTGGAACTAAACACCTTTGTTTTCAAGATTGATGAATAGAATTTTCTAAGAACGCTTTGTGTGCAAAGGGCTTCATCTGTCAGGATGGCTTCGTGTTTAGTGCTGGAAAAATCCTTTGTGATGATTTTGTATGTGGGCTTCTTGAGCTTGTCTGAAATGCTGATTTCAGAGCTTGTCTGAAACGCTTCTCACAAAAGCTAAAGGCAGTCTCTCCAGGCACATGTGTGACATTTTCTGGAAACACTCTGATATCTCCTTGGTGTTTTGTGTAGGTTTCATACTTTTATCCTTCTTGCTTATCGGGCTGCTCAGAAAGGCTGTGAATAGGACTAGTGTACCAACTGTCATACTTTAGGAGTGGAATTAAAAATTGCAGGAGAAGAAAAGATGGGCAAGTTGAGAAGGTTAGGTCTGTACTAAGTGTTACTTAATGTACCTCTTAAGAATTAGACAGGATGGGCAAAGCTAAGAACCATTCTTAGTCATTTTTTCATTGTCTTACAAAATATAACACACTCAGTTCACATTATTCTGAGACTATTATGCCATGTTTCCTTGCCCTGGATCCATGGCAAAGAATTCTAATAGCAAAATCCACACATTTGGTATTTAAGAGATTGTCTTGACCTGTCATCTGACGTACAGACTTTATTTGAATCTTCCCCTCTGGTGGTGGCATGTGCTACAACAACAATATTCTGCCCTATTAGGTATATTTATAATCGCGCCTGTGTAAAATTCCTCTTTTTTTCATCTCAGTGGCTTGCACAGGGCCTGGTTGAGTGGTTGAGTGTCAGTTAGCTGAGTTGCTTTGTTAAAGCCGCAAACTTTGGAAGCAAAATCATCACACCAAGCGATCCAGCATATGTCGACTCTTCTGTAAATAGCATGCGCCCGGGGAGTATTCTGTGGCCCCCTGAGCGGGTCAGCAAAGTGGTTGTGAGACAGAGCAATCTGGTCTGGGTTGTGCTGAAAGCTCTTATTGATATGGGATTAGTCTCGGTGGAGACAACGTGCTGTCACATGGGCATCGCTGCAATAGAGAGGAGTGAGATTGGAGGCTTGTGGGGGAAGGGGATGGCGCTGAGTCACTGAGTTCATTAAAAGGCTACTGAACGGGGTGCACGGAAGGAGAGATCAACCTCTGGACCGTGCTGCCACCGCACCCACACCCACATTTCTCGGCTAAGTTAACATTCCACTCGGTGCTAGGCGAGGAGACGGGACTTCGTGGTAAGGTAGGAACCCAGTCCTTCATGCAGAAGCCTAGGGAGCTGAGGAAGCTCCTGCCCACTGTGCCTTACAGGTTCTGAGCCCCTGGGTGGGACTAAAATGCAGGAACTCATATGTTGCCCAAAATCAGATTCAAAGCCTAAGCGTTGGTTTTTTTATACTAACGGGAAGGGTTAGGGTTAGATTTCCTGACTTACTGGCTCAGAAGTTCTAAAAGGTAAAATTGTATGCATTTTAGGAGCAACCAGGAGTCCGATACTGTTTTTGCTAGATTTGTTACAGGTTGAGGTTACATTTAAACTTGGCAGTGAGCAGGCGTTGTTGATGTGGGTGAGAAAGACAGGATTGACAATACTTAAAGTCAGTTTTCTTTCTTAGGCACCATATACAGTAGTTCAAAAGCCTGAAGCTTTTATACCACTAGGAAAAGTACAAGAACGGCAAACTTAATCTGCACTAAGGCTGGGGGGAAAGTAGAAAGCATTTGAGGGAACAGGGAATGGGGTCCTAAAGTCTTAAAAATTGTGTCTCTCCTCTTTAAGTAGAGGACGATTACGTGTTTTCTGCCTTACAATCATAAGCCAAGGTTCCCAACCTTAGACATCTAATGTACCTTGTGTGTTATGACTATGTGCTGTTGCTAGATGGAGATAGGATGTTTTGGGGGTCCCCTACATAATGTACTGTAGGCTTATCTGAGTGACTATTAAAACATGAAATAGCCCAAAAGGAGCTACAAAGATAAGCCTGTAGCCTAACTGGATGCATGTATTGTATCATTAAAAAAGGTTGAAAACTAGTAGTACCTTGAGAAAACCTTTCAAAGTAAACTCTGAATGTTGGAGCTACTCCAGTATAGGTTGTTTATTTGTCCTTGAGATTAAAAAGTGGCCACTTGGACTAGGCGAGTCTTTTTTATTTTTTTATTTTTAGAAACTGCTTTAAAAAAAAAAAAGCATTTCCTATCAACACTCCGTGTGCAGTCAAGCAGAACATAAGGATTGCATTATATTTTGAGCTTCTCCCCCTATCCTCCCGCTTTTTTCTTTTGGAAAAATGAACATTGAATTCAGCTAACCAATTTGTTCAAAGTATCTAAGTCAGGGAAGGCACACAGCAGATGTTTGGTGGCTTCAGTTAAAGGAAGGAAATTAGCAGTGGAGGACAGAGGTTCTACAGGGTCAAGGAAAAAGGAATGCCTGTTACGGTGTAGGAAAAATTTGCTGTTTACTTGGCTGTATTTGGCAGCCATTAACAATCGGGAGGAAAGGGGGAGGATGAAGAGAGGCGGCTGTGGGGCCATTCCTTGCTGCCAGCTCTCACTCAGCCCTGACTGGAGTGCGTGTGGACTGTCTGACTGCGTGTCACTCGGATGGCCCATCAGGAAACCACTTCATTCCTGGCTCCCCTGGTCTCAATTAGCTAGAGTGTAAAAACTCACTTGGTTTTAATCTGTCCCTCTAGCAGAATAGAATTTTTCCTTCTTTAAAAAAAAAAAATGGGAATGTGTGTCTTGGGCATTAATAAGCTTTTACTAAACCTGCATAATTAAATTACTTTGAAATATATGAGCACCTAACATTAAGGCTTAAAGTGTGACTCAGGACATATTTTTAATATTTCTTTCAAATTTTCATAAAAGTTCAAAACACAAGACCATCAAGAGCATCAGCTCCAAAATGCAAAAAAAAAAAAAAAAAAGGTGCTCAGTAAAACTTTTAATGTGATACGGGGTGGGGTGACCCCAAAGCTGCTTGATTCTTGGATTTTTTTAGAGTGGGAGCAATGGATTAGAGTTTCAGTTAAATTGAGGCTTTCAGCTTATGGAGGAGTAGAATGTCAGATTGCAGTAGGCCGCTAATTTCTAATTTTAGGTTTAAGCGTATAGAAGGATGTGTCAGGATTTTCCTCCTCTATGTGTAAGGATTTCAACCTACAAATTTAAATAGCTCCAACTGCCATATTCCAATAGCTTGCAGATAATCAGTGGCAGAATACTATCTTTTGTTCACTGCACAGCCCAGTTCGTTTGTGTTTAAGACATGCAAGTGCGTATTAGCTTGACCAAAGCCCCCCTCTTCTCCTTGGCTTCGAGGAGGTGCTCGGCCACTAAGCTATACTCCTAGCCATGTTTGCTTGCTTGTTTAATGCCTTACCTGACATTTCTTCATGTTTGACGTGGGGCTTCCTGTATGAGCTCAGGGTGCTGTGCTGACTAGCTTAACTAAATGGAGCTAGGAAGCTAAATATGGAAGAGCATGTCTTTGGGTTGAACAGTCCTGCTGCTGGAAAGAAGCCTGCTACCACCCTCCTGTGTGGAGTCTTAATGTGGTGTGATGGGCAGGCAGGGAGGCAGTTGGTGGTTCTGCTGTAAAGCTGTCATCTGACACAAAGCTGCTCTTCGGTACCCTCCATCTGAATGGCTTTCATTGAACAAGATGCACCTTCCTGTTGCTACAGATCTTCCATCAATGCTGCATGAGAATGAGCTCACTTTCCTTTATAATATCAAGTTCATGATATTTACCACCCACAGACAATGTATTTCAGTTCCCTTTTTCCCCTTACTGCTTAAGTTTGAAACCTGTTTCTTCTGGGATAACCTGTCCTATTTGTTGTGTTCCACTGTAGCTGCGTCTTAACCTAATGGCTTTCTCCATTTTCTCAATTTCACAGTAAAACAAATTTACTTTCCACTTGTGCTCCTGAGATGTATTTCCTCCCCAGTTAGGAGCCATCCTTGGTGTCTTATATATGTGGTACTTGAACATAAAAATCCTATTTTGCATCACCTGTGTTCCTATCATCCTTGTTTTCTTTTATTCTCCAAAATCAATTGCTTTCAGTGGAATGAAGCCAGAAAAAATATCCCCTGTGGGTTTCAGGACTATCCTCATAAAGTCCAGGATGTTTTGCATGATGTCACTGTGAAAGCCAGCTGTGTAAAGGAATTGATGGAGTCTGCCTTGGCGATCTGCTACATCGTCCTCTATCCTTTAGGTGTCATTTTCTTCAGGAACTTGGTACTCACTGGGAGTAAAGACCTTGTTTCTGAGGAGCTCCAGCTGGTTTCCCACCCCTCATCATCCCCTTAAGACTTTGTTCTGTGCCTGTGAATGCAGTACCACTGCTTTAAATGGAGTCACTCTCCCACCCCCATCTTCACTTTCCAGAGTCTGATAGCAGCAAACTTTCCTCCCAGAAAACATATGTTCATGTATCATTTGGTGTCTGTTTTGGGGGGATTCAGCACATCTCATCTTTCAAGGTGTGTGGACTTCAGGTTAAAGACTCCTTACGTAAATTGCTCATATTGCTTTGAGGATTGGGGATTTATCTTAAGTAAAATGCATTATTGATTGCATGAGAAGGGCCTCGCTCCTGTTGTGTATGTCTCGAGCTTTCATTTGTTCTTTACTTTCGGGTTCCAGGAACACGGAAGTGGGGTAATCATGGTCCTTGGTTCCTATCATACCTATGACTAGTTCATGCATGTTTGTCTTCTCTGATTTTAGTTCTTCATAATAACTAACCCAGTGAGCCCAATACAGAAACTAGAATGTGACCATATTTGCTGTAGCTTTTATGGTCCTGCCTCCCAGCCCAGCATACTCTGTCTCCTCCCCAGTATTGTACCAGTTGTTCCCTTGCTTTTTTCAGCAAGAGTTTGGTCGTATCTATACATTTCTAAAAGAGAACTAAGCTTATTCCTTTTCTAGAAATATATAAACTCTACAGGTTCATTTGTTTTAAAAAATCAGAATACCTACTAAGTGGTAGGTGGCAATGTGACAGAAGATAGAAAATGACAGCCCCTCTGTCCAGTAGTTGAGGAAGAAGATACAAGAACCATTTAAACTCAAATCATTGCACAGGCAAAGACACAAACAAGTTGAACTACTTTACGTGAGTGATAGCATTTCTATGCATGTACCAGAACTGCTTCATGTCAACTTGTAACTGTTACAAAGAAGAAAGCCTGCAGTGTAATTGCTCTTTTCGTGTCTGGTTCAGTACTGGCCCTAGTATGGCCAGCGGCTGGTTCTTGAACCCTTTCTAGTCTGTACCACCCCACCGTCGCACATGCAGCCTCACCGAGACGCTCAGAGCTCATCACACACACCTTCAGGCTTATAGTCTCACGACCCAGCTGGGCCTCTGCGCTCTCCTGTGCCTCTTCATTCAGTCTGATCGTGCAGCTGGGCCCTCTGTGGTGTAAGGAGCATGGACGTTGGAGTCGGCCACCTCAGGTTCAGAACCTGGCTTTGCGGTTGCTCTGTGACCTTGAGCAGATTCATCCTCTTTCCTTAAATGTTTTTGTTTGTTTGTTTCTGTGCAGTGCTGTGGACTGAACCCCAGGACTTTGCACATGTTAGGCAAGTCCTGTGCCACCAAGCTATATCCCTAACCTCTCTTTGCTTTACTGTAAAGTTGTGGTAGTAATATTGCCCTGATAGGTTGCCATAAGGTTTGAATGCAATAAATGAAGCCAACTGCTTAATACACAGTGCCTCCTACATGGTAAATGCCCTGCATTTGCTGCCATCATTAGCTGTTGTTTGGTCTGCCACTGTCCAAAAAATAGTGGGAGGTGAAAAAGAGGAGACTGGCTGTCATTAGGCATCTTTGTGCTAGGAAGCACAACGAGTGTTTTAATAAGAAGCCTGTTGTGGTGACTGGCCCCCTCCACTGGCCCACAGTAACGCCTCACAGTCTAGAAACCCTGAATTCCTGTTTGTGCAGTATTGACATGTGCTGCCTTTTCTTGCTCATGCTTCCACATTATAGGTGTTTGGTGTCCAAGACTAAACTCCAGCTCCATGAGAGCAGAGTGCGTCTTCAGTGTTACATGCTAGATGTCACCATTAATAAATGGAGAAGTTCCTTGACTTACAATGGGGTTAGGTCCCAATAAACCCAGAGTATGCTGAAAATGTTTGGAAATGCATTTAATACATTTAATGTCACAGTTTAGCCTGACTTGCCTTAAATATGCTCAGCCACTAGCTCAGAGTTAGCCAAAAGTATCTTAACACACAGTGTATTTTATAATAAAGTATTAAATGTCTCTTATAATTTCCTGAATATTGTACTGAATATGAAAAACAGAATGGTTATACAGATTCTCACCATTAACATAGTTACTGTATATTAAAATACCTTTTCTGTTGAAAGCATGTTGTATTTACAACGTTAGAACCATCTATAAACTGAACTATCTATAAGTTGAGGACTACCTGGAGTTCCAAAGAAAACTAGTAAGGATTTCACCTCAAGGGCACAACTCACAAATGGAACTTACCTACATGCTTCCGTGAGCCCAAACAGTATTTTTTAAAATTACCACCTGTAAATAGCTTTATGTAAAAGCATTATTTCATTTAACCCAGCATTATTTCATTTAACCCAGATTTCTGGGATGTTTGTGTGTGTTATGTGTTTTGTTTTGCTTTGTTTTATAAAGTGGTAGTATCTAGCAATTTGAGGCCCACATTCCCCACCTAGCACTGAAGGTTGGCACTAAGAAGAAGGTGTCTAGTGGTGAGTGGGGTACATACTCTAGTTTGCCATGGACCCTACTGCTGCTCATTGGGACACTTTGCTCATAGCTCCACCTGCCTGATCTCATAGGGACTGGAGTTGTGACCCCTCCCCAGAGTATTGTGACAGGCTGAAAATAGGAAGGGGGATTATTCATCCATTTAGTACCTCTTCGGAAACCTGCTGGTAGGTGTTGGGGGAGAGCAAACAGCTGGAAAGGAAGCTGTTTCCTGTATCTCCCAGACAGGAGAGGCTATTCACATATGTGATGACTGCAGTGAAAGACAGTATGGGCCAGAGGAATGGTACAAATACAGAATGTAGGTGGGGGTATCTGCTGCTGCCTGGGCTGCTCAAGGGGTCTTAGGAAGAAGGTCGCTTGGCCTAGCTCTTTAAAGGGTGATAGAATTTCAATAACTGGAAGGAAACAAGGCCCTCTCCCTGGAGGTGTGCTGTATGGAAGAAAGACATCTGTGATTTGAGCAGTTTGATCCACAAAGAGAGGAAGCAGAGAGAGTTGAAGAGAAAGAAGAGGCCAGATGAGATGTCCTTCAAGGCCAGATGATGGCATGTGGAACACAGGCAGTAGGCAGCTGCTGCCAAAGAATTGAGAAGGGGAATATTATGGTCAGAGGCATCTTATAAATGAAAATACCTTCAACTGCTTCATATATCTGAAAAGGTGAAGTTGTCTTTGCACCTGTTTTCCTCAGTGTCCCCTGTACCCTCTATCATAGTTTTTCTTGCAGCCCTTTGCTACCTAAGGTGTCCCTATGGTATTGCAAAGATCCCTTTTGTTTCTCAGGCCCATGGCTGAGACTGTCCAAGGGACAGACTGTCCCTTCCTGCTGTTTGGTGCTGGGCGATGGTGAGAGTGACCCTCAGCCCTTCCACGCACGTTCTGCTGAGGATGCTGCTGCTGTAGTGCCAGGATTAATGGGTGCCCATGAGGTCTGCCCCTGTCTTCCCGAGTATGATCTACGTATCATCTTGGTGCAAGTTTCCTTTGCTATTTTCTTCAACAAACATATATTCAGTCCACATTGCATGCTAGCATAGTCTATGGCACGGTTATTACGTGAAACTGGTATGCATGCCATTTAGCCAGGGTGACTGGGTTTGATTAAATGTCACTGTTCCAGCCCTGGGACCATCAGCCTGTGTGGTGTCACCAGTGAATTCAGAGATGTGAGGCATCACATCTCTGTAGGGCCACTCAGTCCCTTGTTGATTTTATTGCTATTTTGGACTAAGCTTATTTTATTTGCTTTCTGATCACATTTAGATCCATCCCCACAATGGGTCTTCCTGAAGTGACTGTTAATGAGGGAATCTAAGGTGGCAGAAATCCTCCTAGAAGCATAGTGTTCATCACTGAGTAGCTATACAGTATCAGGAGGCCTTTGAAAGAGGGTCAAGTTTTTTTTTCTTTTTCTTTTTTTCTTTAATGGCACAATGTTCAACTATTTTCCGTTCAGTCAACAGAAGTTTCTTAAAAGCGTTTTGTGTACATGACATATTATGCAAGCCTTTGGTAAGTTAGCACCACGCACTCCTACTGGATTCCTGGATTTCTTTATTACAAACTCAAAACAGATTCAGTCATTGGTATATATAATCATTGTTTGTGTTGTCCTCCAGTGCAGAAAACAGAAAGATGATGTTTATGTTACTCTGTGGGCTGGAGTTTACAAATGACTCCCCTGGAAGCTAGGAGATTTTTACTCAAGTACTGTTTCTGCAGTTTTATAACTGCCACCACATGAATAGTGGTACCTGTATATATTAGGTACAACTAGCAGAGAGATGATCACTGGATGTGAGTAACTGGGAAAAAAAAAAAGCCCACAAAACACACTTTCATAGAAAAATAACTAATATTACCTAAGCAATGCTTTGGTTAATCATTCTTTAAAAAGGAAACAAATTACAGGGGAAACGCCTAGGTATGTAGCAGTCACTAAAGTAAATCCCAGTTGGACCATGGACTTAGTACAAACTGCCCCATAAATGGGAGTGCACGTGTATGTGAATTAGGAGCATAAACCCTAGAAGAATAGTTGCCAAGCTATTAAGCACTTTCTTTGGAGAAGCAGAATTGGATATGGAAGACAAATTTTATTCTTACTTTATATGTTTCTATACTGTTCGAATTTATGAGTAAAACTAGATACACGAGACCTGGAAGGTTAGTATTTCTGAGACACGGAGGGCTTAAAACTAGTGGAAGAAATGACAAAAGAACAGATCAATAGGACTTGACAACAAATATGTACTTTTGTGGAAAGAATGTTGCTGAACTAGAGAAGATATTTCCAACAAATCCGTGTTTCCATCCTCAAATAAAATAAGTTCATTTGGTAGCCTTGTACCGTAGGTGATGGGGTCTAGGATGGATTTCCAAGTTCTTGTGCACCACGAACAAATTGGACATTACACACAACAGTCCGGAAAAAGCAGCTAAGTTTAGTAAAGCTTAAAGGGGAAAGGTATTCTGAGAGCAAACAGGCTCTCGCAGATGGAATAGAAAACAGCACGAACTGAAAAGAAGAATAGGTGCCCAGTGGGTTGGACTTAAGGATTTGAAATGTGTGCTGAGCCAAGGGCACCTCTCATTGGGTCTTTTAGAGTGTGATTGACAGGATGCTGAGTCAGGTCAGCTGTATCCACTGGGCGTGGCCTTTCCCATTTATGCCTTCAGGCAGCCAGGCCCAGAGACAAAGATCAGCACTCTGGTGCTGCCCAAGTTCAGGTGAATGGACGGTAGTGGTCCCAATAGCCCCTAATCGTACTATGTGTATTAGGCTGAATAGTGGCCATACCAAAAATGTCAATAGTCCAAGCCCTAGAACCTGTGAATATGTTACCTTCCATGGTAACATAAGAATGTTAAGAATGTTAAGATGGGAGATTAGCTGGGGTTATCCAAATGAGGCCAATGTAGTCAAAAGGGTCCTCATAAGAGGAAGTAGGAAGATGAGAACCAGAAGAGCTATGTTAGAAGCAGAGAATCAGAGTCCGTGAGGGATTTGAAGATGCTGAGCTGGTGGTGCTATCGGGCCTCAGGTGAGCCCCTTGGGTCCTGTTCCGCATGTTGACCAGCGATCCTCCTGGGGGAGAGGTGTTTAAGGAGTGAGGGAACACCCTGTTGCTCTGAAGGAATAGAAGAAAAGGAGAGAGACGGAGGCGAAGCCTGGGCTAACAGATCTAGCTCACAGGACATAAGGGTCAGAAGTGTGATATGCTAGCACAGAGGCCCGTAGGACAAGCCAGATTTTCCCCTGCTGACATTTGCCATGCTGCATGGGAAGAAATGGAAGCCCGGGTGTGTCAGCTGCCTGTACCTTCTGCTTGGTGACCTGAACTTAAATGTGGAATAGTCAATTGATAATGCCAAAAGGGGTGATTGTGATTTTTGCATTAGGTGATTTCTGCACATTTTAGGGTTTTCACATAATCTGCCAAGAATGGGCCCCAGATCTCTGTGGAGATATGGCTGATGTGCTCATGTCTGCTGTGTGCCTGGGCCATCCTGCCCTCTGCCACTTCAGCGGACCTTGGCTTGGCTTGAAGATGATTGTGCTTGTGCTTCTTGGAAATGTCTCCGTCTTGAAACCTGAGGGATGTTTACTGGTGGTGTTTTCCTCTCGAATGAGGCAGACTCCCTTCACAAAGGAGCCTGCTCAGAGAGTCTTGTCACAGGCTGCGTCTTGCCCTCATGCTGGATTCCATGGCACAGCTGGATTCTATGGCACAGCTGTTCTGTGGCTCTTGATGCCACCATGTCAGATCAGATACTTCTGTAGGACTGTAGCTCCTTCTGCCCATTCCTCTCCCTCCATTCTAAACTGTGTGCTTGTCTATTTGGTTTTATCAGCAGAGGAAGAGCAAATACTACCTAGCTCTGTACTCCTAGGCTGCGACTCAGAATCGTGTTTCCCACAGGGGTGTGGGGCTTTTCTTTGCCGTAGTCTATTGCCCTTTCTCCTTGATGTTCC
>PVJO010025107.1:0-23235 GCA_004026905.1 Hystrix cristata | reverse complement strand
TGTTTGGAAAGGCTTAGTACTTTTAACCTACTGTTACATCCGGAGGTGGACTGTGAGCCGTTGCCCTGCTAGAAAATGGAGCTCCCAGCAATCATAAACCAACTACAGTAAAGAATTAAAGAAACCAGGTTTAAACTAAGAGGAGACAATTTAAAGGTGGCAAAAAGGGAGAAGAAAAGAGATAATAGATAGCTACTCAATGAGTAGGGAGCATTGAAAAGCGAAATACTGGTGGACCCTTATCTGTAGTCCTTTTTATTGGGTTTTTCCCTTGTGTTGGCTCTTGGAATCTGATTGGCTCTTGGGCTTGTCTGTCACTCTTGCCTATGATTACTTTTAGCCCTGTGACCTTTCTTTGTCTTTTGACATAAAGTAAGACTATGGGTGGGTACATTAGGGCCAGGTTATGTAGATGAAAGGATATAATAAAGGAGGACTTTGTGATTTTCATGAAAATCACACTATCTGGGGCCTTCCTTCAACTAGTTCCGTTGCCTTTATCTCTTAGCAGTTGGAATCTAGCTACCTTTATGTTTCTAACTATTGGATTATTGCTGTATTTGCCTTTCGAGACAAAGACAGAGTCTGACTGTAAATGTCAAAATAGTCTATTAATTTTTAATAATGCCCAGTGAGGCCTTTTCCCTACCTGTGGGGACCCCTGTCCCTGCAATAAGAACACTTTTAAACAACTATGTAGCAGGTAATAAAGGGATACTGATTTCATACCCCTTTTCCCTGAGGGTGCCTACAATAATAAAGTAAAAAAAAATATAGAAATATTAATAGTATGAGTGTGCTTTATTTAAAAACATCTGTACATATATTAGTGTACTTTAAAATGTTCTATAAGACTAATATATAATTGCAAAATACGAATCACTAGTGGACATTATTATTTTGCAAATACAGATATGTTATTCAAAACTTTGCTAATGTATGACTTAAAACTATCAGTGGTTCAGATAAATTTGTTTTTATCACTGAAGATTGACTAGCAAAAAAAAAAAATGGTCCATAAGTCAAAACATCAGCAAGAGAATCTGCTGCCATCAGCTCCTCTCAGAATTTGTAAAATTTTCTTTCACATTTGCAGTATCCTTTGTGAAGTAAAACAATGATGTTTGCAGATGTCTTAGAATAGTGACACCAAGAGAAACCTTAGGAACACTCAGCCTTTCCAAGGTGCTTTCTTTTAAAAGCCTCTAAAGTTTGGGGCAATTTCCAAGATACATCTTGTGCTGCTCACAAACTGTGTATGTGTGTGCGTTGAGGGGCTAGTTATTAGTCTTTTCTTTCTTTTTATTTTCCTCGCTGCTTCAGCTCGTCTTTGTCATATCTGTATGTGGCAGTCTGCATGACACGGTCTCATGGTAGTCAGTGTTGAAAGTCCTTCAAATTCCAACGTCTCTGTCTGTGCTCTTATGCTTGTTCCACCCCTAGTCCTCCATCGAGTCCCAGGCCTGTGAGTGAAGGCTCTGCCTTACTTGTCTCTATCCTGCCATCTTAGGTAGGCACTGAAGTGGGGCTCCTTGTGTCTGGACTCCTGGGAAGCCTTTGAAGAAATCAGCTCCTTCTCTCTTCTTGTAAGATAAAAATAAGACAGGACTCATAATTATTTGATTTCTGGTAAAAATTTTCAAAATTACTAACAACCAACAGCAAAAATTTCTCCTTCTCTGAAGCATGTATTACAAGCACAATGTTACACACACACACACACACACACACACACACACACTCACTATCCAACACTGTATATGAACTTAGGACTAATTAGAACAACCCTAGCCCAGCAGAATTGTGAAAAAAGAAACACATTCAAAACAGACTAGCTTTCACTTGTACTCCCATTAGTTTTTTTTTTTAATTGTTTTAAGTCATTAATACCAAGTACAAATACGGTATGTTCCCGAAGTTTACTTAAATGTTTTTACAACATCGCTTGCATTTTAATATATAGTAGTTGTTAGAATTTAGTCAGATATTGCTGTGTTTTACACATATTAATTATAGTCAATCATACAAGCAAATCTAGTAAGTAATGCTCTGTTGTTTCTGTTTTATGAATAACCATACTCACGTGCAGAGGAATTCCCAAGATGCGGATAAAAGATCTTCACATATTTGATCTGGATGAAAGTCTATGTTTGTAAGTAAAACATTATGGTCTTAGACTTTGTAAATTTCCCAAATTTGCCTCTTTCTCCTAAGAAAAGAAGAAAAATATAAGAAAAGATGATCTATTTTTTTAAATTTTTCTCTGCCAGGTAATAAGTACTCTACTGGTATAAAGTAACAATATTAAAGAAATAGAAGAAATATTTAGAAGAAGGTCATTTGATGTTACTTTTAATAGCATGCACAAAGAGAAAAGCTCTTAATTCTTATAGCAAAAATGAAACGATTTCAAATCACTGTTGAGAATTATTACCATTTAAACAAAAAACTGAAATCATATTTTTTCTTGGTTATTGTAAGTAACTGATGTAAAGTGAAAAATTTGCTGCCATCGTAGAACACTGACTACAATTTACAGTTAATCATAAACCCAAAGATGTACACATTAAGTGAAAAATATGTGAAGGGTTGAATCTCAATCTTTGGCATTGACATAAGTAAGTACATACTTACTGTCAATTAAGCATTATTTCCCTTATTTTTAAAGAGTGTTTTTCTGTGCAAGATCAAAGAGAAGGAAATATAAAGCCCTAACACTTTTGTTTTTCTTTTTCTTTTTGATGTTGTGGTAGAACCCAGTTCCTTGAACACGATAATCTGAACTATATCTCTGGCCAATGATACTGTTGTAGATTCCATTTTTTCTTCTGACAGTGGAATTCCATACAGCACTGGTAAATCAAGAAAAAAATAAATATGAAATTTTAAGCACTACTGAGACAAAAGTCTCTAATTGAATAGAATAATCACAAAATCAACCAGATCATTTTATAGAACTGTCTTTAGAATCAGCAATGTGATTATTTCACAGTGCAATGTATTGTTTCACAGTAAAGACACCCAAAAACTGTGTTGAATTTTTTTAAGTTCCATAGCTCAGTAAACTATAACTGAAGGGCAGCTCATTGTCACAAAGGATATATTAATGCCATTGCTTATTTCTGCAAATGTCTTCTGTGCTACAAGTAAAATTCACTGGATTAAAGGAACACTTGCTCTGAACACCAGAACACAGGCACAAAACAGCAGTGTCCGTGAGCTCCGTCATGCGTGAAGCTACTAGAGACTTCACCTAGTGAAATGGAACTTATCTTTCTGGTCTACTACTTCTCTTGTGATCAAAATGTTTTATAGAAGCAGGAACTCTCCTGATCATTCGTATAACACTCAGGTCATTATTAAGATGCATGTCTGGTGATATTTTAGTCCCCTGGGTGTTAACAGGAAATTTTTCTACGTGTAAAGATGGAATGCATTTTTTTCCCTGCATAATTTTGATACTAGTCTGGAGCCAGCTGTGTTCTAAATTTCCAGCTTCTTATTCACACAAGCAAAGAGTTGAATGGGTGAAATGAAGGCCCTAAGAAGATGTATTTAAGTAGCAAAAACAGAAGGAAAAGGAACTGGCTCCACCATGTGAATGAAGTAGCTGCTACCGGGTAGTTATGGAGCTGAAAGAAAGAGGAAGCGAGTTTAGGGATGGAGTCAGATAAAATAGAGCATGGGGTTAGAGGGCAAGAGAGGCAAGAGGGCAAGAGAGAGAGCTGGTGGTATTGTTTCTATTTATCCCAACTCAGTTCTCTTGAGAGTTTTCCCAATCCTGTGAGAAGAGGGGATCTGGATTTCAGGCCCCAGGCTGACATCAGGCCTAGGTCATTCCCTCGGGTCACACCCATCTTCCCAGCCAGTTCAAGCCACACACTACTCCTACCTCAATTTGGAATGTTTCATTTCAGTTTCTTGCTATGTCTTCTGTAGTAATTTCCATCCATACATAATAGTCCAACAGGCACACCTATGTGGCTTACTTTATTTTAAATCTTCATGTTTGCAATGGCATATTATTCAGCCATTAAAAAATTAAAATACTGTACTGTTTGCAGAAACATGGATTGAACTGGAGGTCATTATGTTAAGAGAAATAAATCCCACTTATATAGACTAGTACCACATAACATACTGATGTTATGTCTTGATTAAAAAAAATCTGTGTTTGGAAGTAGCTATTAGTTTTCAGAACATAGTATAGATAAAGACACAATTTTACTGATGAAAAGAGAAGTTAAAGAGAACCTATGAAGGAAACTTAGAAATCAGGCCAATTTTCTAGTTTATTCAATGTAATGAAGAGTTGATAGTTACTTCGTGGACAGGGTGATGAGGTACATATACTTCCACATGAAAAAAAATCTTTTATGAAAAATATACCACATTTTATATTAACATGTCAATTTGATTTTATTTTTCTTAATTATTTCACTGGTAAGTAAACTGGTTGTTTTCTCTTCCTATCCACTGGACACTGTTTCAATTGTGAGTCATTGGAATTATTTATAGTGAGTTCTTGATGGCTGTAAATGTCTACTCGTAATTTATAACCACCTGCTTTACACTACTTCAGCTGTCAATGGCTGCACTAAGAAATCCAGAGGGATATAAGTATTGATTTTTTTTAAGCTTTAGGAAACAACACTTATAAGCTTATTCTCATTTGACATTGATCTCTAAAAGTAATATTTCTCAACTAAAAATTGTCAAAAATCTAGTGTTCTGGTTATGAGCCAGTTTTCAATTCCATAAACTATTTCATCCTGAGCACGCTAATGTGCTAAAGTGAAAAATGGTACGAATAGAACAAAAGAAAAGCAAAGTTGATAAATTAAGCATGCATTATTTATCTCACCCCTGACTTAGTAACTGCAGGCTTGAATAATTTCCAAAAATATTCCATTTTAAAACAAATGCACACCAATTTTCTTTGGCAAGATTGACAATAATGATGGGGTCATTGAGGAAGATAAAGGAAGGAGGATACACTGAGAGGGAAGTTGCACAGAAGGAGAAGGCAATATCTCAGTCAGGCCTGTAATTTTGATGATAAATTATATCCAAGATGCCCTTAGGTTCCACTTGTCTCAGTACTGAGATATAATATTACCACTTTAGCTTCATTTTCTTTGTTCCAGGATTTTAACTTTAGTTCTCTTCTTCAATTCCCAGTTTAGGCTGTTTCTTTATGGACTATACTGGCAAGTTGAATTTGCAAGTAGTGAAGTTACACCTGAATAGTAAGTTCAATATCAAAAATAGCCTCTCATGCTCTATTGGTCGAAACATGATGATTAATTATATCCATTATCTACTTCACACTTTTCACCTAGCATTGCCTTTCTTATTGCCTCTAGGGTAAAGTGAAAAACAGCAATCAGCTGAGCAATGCTTCTGATCATTTGTTCAATTTGAATTGCTTAGAATGGTGTTAACAGGCATATTTCTTTGTTTATTGTAATACTTTCCTGTAGATTTTTTCAAATATGTTTTAATTCTCTCCTACACAAAGTTAGAAACTGTTGAACATAATTTGAGTCTGTGAATAAATTAAATTTCACATGTCTTTCCTGATTCCTTCAATATATTACTTATATTAATATACTATCTTAAAAGTTATAATTTACTTTGTAACAAATGCCGTGATGATAATTAATTACATGTTTATTAATCCAAGCTATTTAAAAGCCACTAACATAACTCAAAGCAGTTATACAAGAAGAGAGGATTTATTTGGTTTTGATATTACTGTTAATTTCATCAACAATATGATATTACTGTTAATTTCATCAACAATACTAGTATGAGTAGCTATATGCAAATATTCAAATGGTCAAATATGTACACATTTCACGAGCATCATATTTCCCTAACTTGTCATTTCTCCATTTCTTCCCTAAATATTTACTCTAATTTTCCTCTCATCAAAATAGGATTTTCCTTTTTAAAAAATGTAAGATTTTTCTCCCTCTCTCAGAATCTCAACGCCAGAAATGGATTGATTCTCAATTTATGATAACTGATAATTGCATTCAAGATGCCTTTTATTTCTGTGTCTTGGTTGAAGATGAACCCCGCCCAGTAAATAGTCAACTATAGGCTTATACATTATTGTAACAGAGTTCTAAGAAACAGGCAATCTCCTAGAGGAGAGCAGCAGAGAAGACAAGAACTTTTGAGAAAGGAAAACTGTGTGAGGACGAGAAAACCCAGATGTTGATAAAAAGTAATTTAAGCAGCAAGAAGTCAATTCTGTATCTGTTCCTACGTACATCCACACTAACTGATATATCCTCAGAAGTTAATATAGTAGTAGACAAATTGTAGAAGCTCACTTAAATATCTATAAGTATTGTTTCCTATTGTTATATCCACAAAAACCTAATTGAATTTTAGTCTTATTAGTTTATTCTTTCACAAACTTTGACTTTAGTGGTATTTTCCATGTGCATTTCACAATCAAAAACTTACAGAAGTATTTATGTTCTTTAAAAAATACTGTATTTGCCAAGTTGTGAACCATGAAAAAAATGTAAGTATCATGATCATTGATATTGATTGTCAACTTGATCATCTTGAGACGCACCTAGAGAGTCAGCAAAGCACACGTCAGTGTGTTCCTGGGAGAGTCATGAACGAGTGCCCAGCCCTTTCTTCTTTGGCACTCTTTCCCTTTGCTCTGCTTCCCTGCCAACATGAAGTGAGCAGCTTTGCTCCACTATGTCATTCTTGTCATGGACTGAAACCTCTGAAACTGTGAGCCAAAATAAACCTCTAATTTAAATTGGTGGTTTTGGGTAATCTTTCCCAGAAACAGGCAATCTGACCAATACAAGTATTTCCTATATTAAAGAAATAGGTCTAGTATACTGTATTCTTATGTCTTCAAAATGACGTGCACATCACTACAGACTAGCTTTTCAAATGCATGCCTCAAATACCCTTCTGATGTTCTCTCTTTTCCTCTCTCCCTCCTTGTCTCTCTCTCCGGTCTTCATTTTACTCATTTTTACAAAACAGATAAAAGCTCGTTCTTTTGGTAAACCAGTCCAACCTGAAGCTTAGATACTGCAAGGGAATGGAATAGCAATGCTTGTTCCATCTGCAATGGTGGCTCGTATTGTTTAGAGCATGATGATTTTTTATTTTGAAATCCAAAATTAGACATGTTCTTATTATAGTATCTACTTATTCTTTACTTAATGTAATTTTATTCTCTGCTTTACTCATCAATGAACTTTTTGAACTCCCAGATACTTTTGTACTCAAGACAAAGTTAGCTTAGAGAACTAAGACATAGCAAGACCTTCTCTCAAAATAAAATATAAGAAAATGACATGTAATTCGGTGGAAAGGCCACGGGTTCAAACCCCAGAACAACTCAAAACAAAACAAAAACAAAAAATAAAAATATCTAAGATCACATAGATGCTTAATAAGTATTTTAAATTATCATTTTGAAAAGTCAACTTACCCTAAGGCCAGGGACTTAGCTCAGTGGTTAGAGTGCTTGCCTTGCAAGCACAAGGCCCTGGGTTCAATCCCTGGCACCAAAAAAAAAAAAAAAAAAAAAAGGAAACATCAACTTACCCTATATCCTCAGACTCATATTACCTCCTGCCCAAATTTTACTGCTAGTTGTTTTACCAGAGTTCCCATCTTTTGCAATCTGTGTTAAGAAATTCTGATCAGATGAATGTTACCAATGCTCACTACTGTTTTGAGTAGTAAAGTGTACTTGACAATCAGATCTTAAACTTGCAGGATCTGTGGTTTGTGTAAGGAACATAGAGTATCTTATAATGAGACAGATGGCAGCTAAGAAGTACATTACTTGACTTACAAATATGAAAAATAAATCAAAAGTAGCTGAAGAGAAGGCCAATGCCATTATTGTAATAGCAAATCAAAATTTCTCTTTTGTTTTGCCATATTTGGGTCTACTCAGACCTACAGTTCAGCCGTGTATGGGGAGGCCTTTAGAAAAGCTCCAGCAGCGCTTTAGCACGTATACGTAGCAGCAAACTCACCAATCCTTTTAACAATGAGAGCCATCAGTATTTTCTGATGCTTTATACACTGCAGAGAAAGAAACTTGACAGTCATCACAAGACTCTTTGCGCAGTGCTTCTCCACTGCCGTATACCAGTAGAAAAAGAGAGTGCACTTTTACAAAAACAAAAGTTCATCTCGCAGTGAGACTGAAGTGTGTTCTGATACCCTCTAGTCACTCCCCTGGTTCCTGAGCATATAATCAGCACTAACTTAGTAAGCACCTAGCCCAGTCATTGTATTGCTTTATAGATCTATGAGTCAAGAGACACTAAATAAGAATAATCTGTTGAAAGCTACTGAAGTGCCACCATCTTTAGCCAAGTGTGTTAATTAAAAACATATTTCAGCCTGCATAGACAGGAAGTCATTAGTGCACATGAAAAGACTTAAAGGAGGCTAGATTAGTGGTACTGTCTTATTTCTGTTTAATTTATAAACACAGATACTGTGAAAAGCAGACAGGCCATACTGCATGGCTGTGGATCACAGTAAACTGAAATATCAGCCTCAGTCAAAGCAGAGTGACCAGATGCAGTATTTCTACTAGAAGAGCCTGACACATCTTCTGGATTGTTATGTGTTGAACTGTCTACTCATAGTGTTACTTTCAATCTTCAAAAATAGTACAGTTAAAATAAACGAACGCTCATGTGGAGGCTCAGTAATTCATTCCCTGGCTTCCTCTTACTGCTTGGTCAACTGCTCCATTCACTGTCCCTGAGATAATCTGGTTCTTCACATAGGTGCACCCGATAAGGGAAAAATAGCCAGTACTCTGGATACCCTGATAACACATCTGTATTGTAAATTTAGGAGATCACCCTCTAAAGGCTTACAGCAAGCCATATTTAAGATGTTGAAGGATAGAATGCTCTATTCCTTCCTCAGGAAGCCCCTTCAAATAAATAGGAGTTTATTATATCCCGTATCTACCAACACACTAAAAGAAGGAGCATTTACCAGAGTTTTGAGATTCTGGACATATGTGATGTTTGGGAAGGTTCATTTCACCTTCACAGGAAGGTCACAGAGGTTTTTGGGTCTGAATTAAGTCTAGAGCACACAGAGCCTCTGTAGTATTCTGTGTGAATCATGTCACCTGACCTCTTGGCCCATATGATCTGGCAGATCCATATTATTTAATGTATTTGTAGCAGATGAAGATGCTGTACGGAATCTCTGCGAACCATAATAATAGAGTCACAGCATGATCTTGTATTTTTCTGGAACAAACAGCCTTGTCACAACAGAAGAGAAACAATCACTATTTGAAAACAGTTTCTGGAATGTTGTTTAGTCGTGGACATCACCAAGAGCTGCCTAGCCAAGAGCTATCTGCGTCTACAACTCACCATCATAAACTTGGTACTTTCAAAGCATCAAACTATGGAAGCTAATTACATACATAAACAAATAAAGGGCATGTTTAGGATTGGGTTTGATTATGCCTGGACAATATACACAAGTTACAGAAAGCAATTGAAGGAAGAAAGCCTTAATTAATACAGAGGAATCTGCAAAGTGGCAAATGGGTTGATTGGTTGATAGTCACCCAAAAAGCAAATATAGAAGGATAGAAAAAGGACTGGAAAAGAATTATTTGGATATCTTCATGGCCGTGTGGTGAAGGTGTGGATTTCAGTGCATTGGGTCGAGGGTCACAGAGACTCTGCCTCACAGGAGAGGAAATAAATGGTTGCATAGTGTTTACACATTGGGCCTCAGACCACGATCAAAACAGAGCTCACGTATGAGTCCAAAAGTATTTTTCTCTCATAGGGCCTTCTCTGAGTTGCAGGTGCTCTAGGAGCTGCCCAGTGAGTGAGAGCGATGAGCAGGTTTGGGGCAGAGTAGGTGAGTCTTCTTCCTTCTAACTCCTATTTCCAGAAGAACACTCTTTTTTTTATCTGGTTTCGATTGAATAAAGAATCCCCAGAGTTCAAGCCAGGGGTAAAAAATTTCTCCTGCTAAACAGGAGAAGTATGAGTGTGTGTTCAATTAATTACCTGGCTTTCCAGGGTGTGTGATGCCTCTGAAATCTGGCACTGGAGCATCTGGATATATGCAAGAATCCAAGTAGATAAAGCTTCCCAGGTTACTCAGAAACGAGAGGAATTTCTTCAAACTGAGAGAGCTTTCATAGCAAAGAGGAAGAATAGAATATTGGAAATTGAAATATAGAATAATAAGAGTTAAGTAAGTGAAGATGAAATTAAAGCACATTTCAGGCAGGAAACACTCCCTGCTACAGGCGAGGGTACATAAATAAACTTTCTATTACTGCTATGATAATTTATCACCGACTTAGTGGAATAAAACAAATAGGATTAATCACCTTGTGGTAGTCCTGTGGGTCACAAATCTAACGCCGATCTCATGGGGCTAAAACCAAGGTGCTTGTAGGCTAATCTTCTCTCTGTGGGCTCCAGGGAAGAACTCACGGTTTCAGGTGGAGCAAGGAGAATGGAATCTAAAGGATGGAGATGAAACCTATGTAATGTGCAATATTCAAAGATAGGGATTTTTCACTAAGTCATATTTATACTTCAACGATTTATGGCTCCACTGAGTCAGATTCTTGAGAAGAGTTATTTGTGTCTAATGAGATTTAAAGAGTGATCTCAATGAGTCAAATTATCAATGATCTATGGAAGAACTGTGGCACATAGTACTAAACGACTGTCGCTGTTCCTTGAACAGATGAAATACCCCAGAAATATCTCATTGGCATACGTATTCTAAAGGAAACAGTAAAAAATAAAATATGGACCAGAAATGAGTGCCTAACATTTATACTTAATATTGGGCCCTTTAACAATGATACATATTAAGCCATTCCTTCTGCATTCAGGAAAAGGTTTATCTTCAAAGTAATGAAAAGTTTGATCAAAATTGTGATGTGTTCTGGCTTTAAGGGGCCCTTTCACTCAGGAAATGTCTGCATTTATCAGCCTGTGATGCATTTCCCCTGGTAGAGTATCAAAAATACTATTCACAGGGGAAGTATTTCCACACTAATTTGAGCAACTGGAATGTAATAAGAAGTACAAGTACAATTCAAAGGATTCTTTTAGGTGCCTATGAGATTGGTTCAGAAAGAAAGCTTAATTTGTACACTTCAGATGTCTGCTATCAGAAAGTAATTCACTTCCTTGGAACCTGTTGTTGACGAGGCACAAAAAATTCTGAAAAATGAGATTTTACCCTTTATTCTCTCAGGATTTTAAAAGAAATAAGTGATAGTCTTAAAACTTTTTTTTTTTTTACAGTTACAGTCATTGTCCTAACATGTGAATCCATCATTTCTTCTCTACTTTTCTGAATTCCCTATTTCCTGCAGGATAAACACTAACATGGCTAAGGAATCCCCTGTCTTCTGGCTAATTCTTTTCTTACACTCTGGCTTTCACCACAGGCTCCTTTTCTCCCCAGTGAGGTCCAGGGATCGATAGTAAGCCGGGAATAAGGACTAAAAAAGTGCAGATATTCACTGAAAAGCACCTTTAAATTCAGTCCTTCTGGAGGTATAACTCGATTTCCTCAGTGGACTTCAATTCTATTTGATCATTCTGTATCCTTATTTTATTTTGGATTAATTAGTTTAAAAGAGTTTATACTTTTTCACTAATGTTTGCCTGTGAAAATCCCAGTTATAGCAATACTTCTGACTACTATCCAATTCATCATCTCCTAGATTTCCATTATTTAGCAATGTGTTATGGTTGGATAAGAGTGTCATTGTCAAAAAAATATTTGAAAGTAATTTAAGATGGGTTGCGTGGGACTTCACATTGTACTTCTAGCTCCTATCTCATCTAGCTATGCTCAAGTGAAGATGGTTGTTATTTACTATGCTGAAATACGAAAAAAAATTACTATGCTTAAATATGCCAACTCTTCAAGGATAATTTAACTCTTTTCTTGAAAGATGTCATATGGGGTGAATTCAGGAGACTTGGAGAAGTAACTAATACTGTTCTTTCTGCTGGATATTTGTTCAACTTTTGGCTGTGCTGTCCCATTATCTGTGACTTTCAAACTGCACTAGCATTCTAGGTCTCTTGAGGGTCAGATCAAAGAAAAATGTGAGAATTTATACATTAGTTTTACATGAAATGTGCTCAGAATAGACTTTGGAGTTGGAGTCTTTTACAGAGTTCACAGAGAAGAGATGAATGTTCTTTCAGCAGAGATTTGGTTTTAGTTTTTAGGAAATTATTTTTACTCTAAAATATACCCTCTTGAAATATTAAGTTAAAAATTAAATTTTAGGTAATGCATTTTAAATACTCAATATTGGTATTTAAAGCATAATTTACATAAAATATTCATTGACACTTAAAACCTGTCCTTGGGGCTACAGTGATTATAATGATACCACAGAAATAATGAAAGTCGGAATCTAAATATGCTGAAGAGCATCGTTGGAAAGACTATTCTTGAAAGCACTGGTAACTCAGTCAATTACAAACCCCGGGCTTGCACAAGAAGCATGGATTTTCATTGAGAAAAGAAAACAGAGAGTTCTACCTATGCTTAAATATGAGTGATAGATTTTAATATATTTAAAAGAAGAACCATACAAACTACTGAAATTATACTTAATTTTTTTAAGTGTCAAGAGATGTTTTTAATAGAGAATCAGGTGATGTCCAATTAAGGATTCCATTTTTAATTGCAGCAAGAGATACAGTATTTAGAATGTAATCTCAACAAAGAGAAGAAAATCTGACATAATTATGAATCCGGTTATAATTTCATGTATAAGTATGATATTGTAAAAAGCAGGCTTTGTGATATCCAGTGCAAAATTTTACAGCTCTTACCCATTACTCAACTCCAAAGGTATTTTGCACACTTTTAGTCATTATCGTAATATCTCTTTTCAGGTACTGATCTTTGTCTGAATTGCTTATGTCATAACATTTGTGGCATATTTGGCGGCCTCAAATAATAGAAACTTATTTTCTTATAGTCCCTGAAACTATAGTTTGGAGATTCAAGGTATCAGCAAGGGTGTGCACGCATCAGAGGACCCGCAGGAGAATCCATCACTTGGCTCTTTCATCTTCTTTTAGCTGTTGGCATTCTTTGATTTTTGAATTTTCACTTTAATTTCATGTAGTTTCTCCTCCTCTCTGTGTGTGTCGCTCCTCTGTGATTCCCTGAAAAAGATATTTGTTATTAGGTTTAGGACTGACCTGAATGATCTAGAAGATCTCATCTCAATGTCTTTGAATATTATTTTGATGATCCTAAAGATCTTGCTAATTTAATGTTCGTACCTTCATAAATATTTTGAAACAATAAATTATTTTAGAATTCAGTTCTGTTTCATTTTTAAGTTCATCTTGTTTAGATAATAAATAATTTTATTTCCTTAATCAAAAGCATTTGTTAAGACCTGTCAAAAATTTAGATTGAAAATAGAATCAAACAAACAACAGCCGTTATTAAAAATCTCATTATTTCTAGTAGCCAATGGAATTTAGCAACCCTATGAATTCCAGGAGGAATCCTATTAAATTTTTATACTCTTAATATTTGTCAATAAAATATCAGAGTTCATTAGAGGGATTAAAACTGATCAGTTAAATAAATTACGACTGTAGAACAAAGAAGGAAAACTGGATCACAGATTAACAATTCAGGTTTTACAATTTCAATTGTTATGAAGAAGTTGAAGTTATCCAGTTTAGAAATTAAGATATCAGTAAATATGCCTTAAAAATGTCTTTTAAAATAGATTTTTTTTGGTGAAAATTTCAAATACACGTACAAATACATAGACTGGTTTAGTGAATCTGAATAAATCCATCGTCAGGACTGAATATTTTTTAACATGTACCATACATGCTACATTGAGTCTTAATATAATCAAGTATTTAAAGCAAGTCCTGGCATAATCAAATATCAGACTGCAATTCTTTAAAACAGGATTGTTTTTCAATAACAGAAATTTATTAATTTCTTAATTTCATGTGATTCTCAATCTACATTAGAATTTCTTTGACAGCTGAAACAAAGTATTATCCCTATCATTTATTTGATTTCATTATAATTATAGGAAACTTTTAAAGAGTTGATTTATGTTTAAGAATTTTTCCTAATCCACCAAGTAGTTATAGAGATAAAATCAGTTTTCCTTTTAAGATCCTGGAATCCAAGAATCCAATAGCTTCTGTGGGATGATATTTAACTTGTTATTCCATTTCTTGTATTCCCTGTGACCTGGAAAATAGATGCAATGGCTTCAGTAAACTGGTTTAGCTTTTTAAAATGATAACACGAGTATTTCTATTTCATTTTATGTCCTGTTTTGAAGCACTAAGAGTCCACTTTTATTGACTAGTCAGCTGGTTTTAGCAGGGACAGACTGATCCAGCTTTTGCAAATTTAGCCTTTTAATCTTACATTGAGCAAATAATTACTGTTCTAGTGCTTTAATGTCTTGTCAATGTCAAGTTGCCAAACAAGTTCCCAAGTAATGCTTTTAGCATCTGTTTATGATTTTTTACTACATCAATTATATATTTAGGAGTATAAAAAGTAATTTAACAATATAATAGTTATTCTACTTTTTCTTTTACTTACCCATAGAGTCAGTTTTAGGAAGAAAATCAGAATAAATGCTTAATTCTAGTCTTTTAGCAAAAAAATAAGTATTTGATATGATAACTACTACAAATAATGGCACATTTTTTTTTCTTTTTGGGAAATCATTTTGAACTGATTTTTATATAATTGATTTATCTCAGTCAGTTGTACACATTAATATTCTAGGTATTGAAATCATCAGATCCTTGCCTTATGGGATGTTCCGAGACTCATTATCTTTGATATTTTGTTTGCTGGTCCAAAGCTCATGCTGTAGGACCATCTTGTACATTTCCTGGGTCAGAGTTAAATTCAGCATTTTTCCAAAGATCACCAGTGCCTTATATTTGTACATGGAATTTAGAAATATATATGTAGTAATAGTGCACATCATTACTTGAAGTTGTTTCCCAGTAGTGAATTGGTAGCCCAAATTATAAAATATATATTTAAAAAGAAAATAATGATGACTAGAATTAGTTCACACCGCTGTTCCTAGTTCCTATTGAATATTTCAGATTTGTATTCAATTATTTTAAGATTTCACTCTTACATTTTTCTCTTTCACCAACACATTTATTATGATATCTCAATAATATTTAATTGAATATATTTTCTTACCAACTTCATACTATTGTTTAAAATTATTTTCATAGTTTTTTTGGTTGTTTTTTTTTTTTTTTTTTTTTGGTGCTGGGGATCGAACTCGGGTCCTTGTGCTTGCAAGGCAAGCACTTCATAGTTATTTTTGGTCTGAAATATTAAAGTGTCTTTACATGAGAAAATAGTCAATAATTATAGAAGGCTCAGAACTCAGTAGAAATTGTTCCTAGTATTCAGAATTGATGCTTAGTAAGTAAAAATCATGGTGCTAAGAATCTAAACATAGCAATAAGATAAATTAAATCAGGTTTTTACACTAATAAGCTGTAGTTATCAAGTCTATAAATAAAAGAGTCAGTGGGTAACTTGTTCAGAACGAACATTCTTTTGGACTAACATAGTTTCTTTATCAGCACGTCTCCAATTGGTTTGAGAAAATAAAAACCATAAGAAGCTTCTCAGGTAATTTAAAGGGACACATTATAGCAGATCATGCCTTGACTGATGCTTTCCTGAAAGATTTCTGACACTTCTTCGTATAGAAATTAATTGCCCAGTGTAGCTAGTGAGGGGTAATTCTCACATTAGTCTTTTGTCATAGCTGTTTCCAGACCACAGGTGTCCGAGAGTCAAATCTAGGGGCAGCAAAATGAAAGTAAGAAGCAGAAAAACAGTTCTTATGCAGTACCAAACCCCTAAATAAAATAAGGCATTCTACTTCTACAAAACAGTTCATGTTTCTAGTAGGCTGCGTTTTTAATTTCACTATGGCTAAATGGATCGATATTTGTTATGGCACACTCAACCGTTCTTGCCAAACATGCAAAGATTCAGGTCAAAACTATGTTCCTTAAAATAAGTTTACGCATTTCCAATCAAGTGCAATAAATCCCCATCAATTTGTGGTAATATGAACCGAAATCCATTTGCATAAAATGCAGGGCTGTATAATTAAAAGGGTAATAAGATGACCAGAGTCATAGCCAGCTGGCCTAGAGTACAGGGAGCCAATTGCAAATTCCAATCTGTCCAAGAACTCTGCAATTTGCCCAACCTGTTAATACACACACACACACACACACACACACACACACACATACACATAAACGTATTCATTCTACATTAATATTACTAGAGACAGTTCTAAATCTTATGGATGGCTGGGACTTCTAGGTCAGTAGTAGAGATTTTAAAAATCTGCAACTTAATGGGATCCCATTTTATTCACCTGTTCTAAACAGATTGAGCCTTAAGCATAATGGACTTATCAGACCACACTGTTGCTCCTGCATTCACTCTCCTACTCCAACATCTTCTGCCCCACTCAGAAGACCGAGCCTCTATTTTGACAACAGCAGCTGGGCAGAGGCTAGGAGCCAAATCCCAAATTTATTACTTTTGTATGAACTCAAACTGCCTATAGTCGTATAATGTCTGACTTTCTCAAAATGAATAGACTTAGAGACTGGAGAGATTTTGATTTTAAATCCAGTCATCTTTTTTAGACGTATTTGCTCAAAATGAAACAATTGTTATCTGAAGATATAAAGAATGTTGGAACACATTCATTCCAACCTCCTGTTTACAGGTTAAATGTGTAGACTGTGTTTATTTCTGAAGTGATTAAGTGACTTACCCCAAATTAACTGATAACAGGTAGAACTGGAACCCAAATATTTGTACTTGTATTTCAGTGTAGACATTAGGAAGCACAGTTTAATACAGCCACTTTGCGGTGAAGTCTGTAGGTCAGCTCAGTTCATACGTGGAAAGTGCCATCTCCCTATCACTGAGTATGTTCTCTCTGATTTGCTTTTTAGGCTTTTCAGTTCATAATTTTCTCATTGTTTCCTTTGTGTACTAAAGATAAGCAACAATAAGAACAAAATTTATGGCAAGTCACATAGCAGAATCTTGGGTACAACAAATGTTATTCTGTCTTCCTCTGCAAAGACATTTTTCCCCTCAGATAGCAAGAGTGGAATAAAAACAAAGAACAGAGATGATGAAGAAGTAACTGCACTCACACGGTATGTTCTTAGTGCAGTACAAACTCATTGCTCTCATTATCTTGATTTCATTGTTCTTATGACACTAAAAAGTGGTTAAATATTGAATATTTTTTGTTTACCTTGTATTATTATGATCTTTTATTTTATACAATTTTGTTAGCCAGATGGTTCTAGAGTCAGTGGTTTGTAAGAGAGCAGATGTAATATAGGACTTTTACAAATTACAACATTCACACACACAAGCCAAATGCAGGAAGAGTGCAGAACATCTACCTATGCATTGGAGACCTGGAAGATCCAATCAAGGGCTGGGAGCCCACGGCACTGTCTCATGTACATCCGTGTCTGCACTAAAAGGCTGAAAAAATCTCTACTGGAACCAGGATACGATGCTCACAGTAGAGATGTAGACCAGAGCTCCCCTGAAGTGAACAGCAGCCATCCTCGAGGACAGCAAGGCCCCGAGCTCCTTCTGAGACAAGAACAGCCGAGTTCCCTTCAAGAGAACCAGCCACAACAGAGTGTCTCCTGGGAAACAGCCAGCCCCTATCTGCTGCTCCCGTTCTCCAACACATGTTGTGTTGGCATTCATGTGGATCTTCTATACCCAAAACCAACTCAGTTCAGCTGGGCGTTCCTACTCAAGTTGAGCACATTAAATCCACCACAATAATTAAAGTCTTAAATGCAGTTGCTTATATAGAATCTCCAGATAAATCAAGATGAGTAGAACTAATGCCAACCTCATGAATGTCAATCAATCTAGTGGGGGTTCTAAACATAAAAGGGAGAGAGGACTCGAATAATCAGATCCACGCAGTACTGTTCAGCATGTCTGCAAAGTATTTACTGCCTAGAATCATTAATGTGGGTATCTGGTAGGGTTAGCAAATGAAGAGAATGGAGGGAGGGCTGCAGAAGAGAGGTTGTGTTCAGATTTTTTTTTAGATGTTTATTTTGAAGATATGATAATACGGATTGTTTCCAGAATGGAAAAGACTCCTTGGAAATGCAACACAAAATGAATTCGTCTCCACTTTCACAGTGTGGAGATTTCTAAAAATGTTATTATTTTGTCTGTTTTCCTTTCACCTCATCTTAGTTAAATTTTAAAATAATCTGTAGAATAATGAAAATGTAAACCGTCATCATCCTCTTCAGTCAAGCAGAAAATTTCATTTTTGTTCGACTTTTGTTTTGTATTTGCTTAGTGGCTTATTTTGCATTTAAAATCATGCAAACCTATGCAGACATACCATCAACAGGCCCACTGTCTCTAAATGTCAAACTGACCTCAGTTATTGAATTCTGGAAGCTGGTTTTATATTGCCCTTTTCCAGCAATTTGTGATTGCCACTCAAGGAAGCACTCATGCATATTGTACCACCAAAAAGTAGAGATTTCAAACCATTCTGTCCGTTACTGTCCAAATCTTTGCACAATAAAAGGCAACAGTTACTGCAGTGATAGTCCATGCAGAGTATTAACAAATACCTTACAAAAAGACCTTTGAAAATGTAGACAGATCCAAATTATTCAAGTGAAATACTTTTGTGAGAATTGTTTGGTCACTTTTGGAAACTGTCACCCGAACAGATGCCTGCCAAAATCCCTGCATCTGTTTTAATCTTGATCTATGAGAAGATAGCTACTATTGCACTGTGTGCTCCCTTCAGCACTTTTGCCGTGGGCCCAAACAAGGGTCTTAGTGTATTTTATAAGCATTACTATAATTAACTGAACTTTGAGATCTTGGACAGTAGTTTATAAGTTAAATTGTTCCCTGGCTTTACCATTACCTAAGTATCCATATTAGAAAGATGCATTAGCTTTCTAAAATACTAAAAAAACAAGGATAAATTAAGTAATAATCTTTTATAGAATACATGGTTCATGGTCTTCAAAATGCTTTCACATATTTAATCATTTTAAACCTATAATAATTCCATAGAGCAGAAAGTGTGAGCCTAGTTATTTTGCACCAGGAAAACAACTCTAACCTGGTTTTACATCAAAATGTGAGTGTATCTGGATGCATCTGATGCACTGGAATAGCAGACCCATTTAGAATCTATTCATGAATGTCAAAGATGCTCCTCGTTAGGTATTGTTGAAGCAAAAAGACAAAAAGTACCAATGTTATTTGAAGGACGATGGATCAGAATCAGTGGGGCAACAAATTCATAAATTTACAATTGCATTTATATCTTTGACTTCCTATGAATCAGAATCTATAAAATATGGCCAAGTCATAGAGAATGTTATTATTAAAGTTCCTCTGTATTAAAAATCTCTGACCATCTGAAGTCTTGGTTCAGTGGCACCAACAGTGGCGTGAGCCAGCAACATCAGTGAAGACCATGATGGCAAGTGCCATTAATTCTTCAAAGCTGACTTTTATTTACGGTCATTTACATCCTCCTTCTATTTTTCCCCTAATGTATTGTTCATTCTGAACTTATCTATAGGGGCCCTTCTTTCTTCTTGTATGACTTTCCTGCAGCTTTTTTTGTGAGATAATTTTAACTCATTAAGTTGTCTTTTTGCTTTTGCCAATTGTTCTGGTATAACACCTTTTAGAGTAAATTTTAAATTAATATTTAACTTTATAAGTTCCTAAACCACAGTGATAATAATAAAAAATTGAGGTCAAATCATTCTCTATGTAGGCCTTAATTTGGAATTTACTGGATGCTTATTCTCTTTTAGTTTAACCTGCAATATTCAAAATAGATGCTTTGTCATGTTTCTAAGTTAGGAAGTGAAGTCTAATATGTTTTGTACTGATAATTTTGGCTCTAATAGGGATCAATTCCTATATAATATTCTTTTAAAACTTTTATTCTTTTACTGCAAGGTATGATAACATATAAGCCTTTTAATTTGACTGGAACCAACAAAGATCTTCTAGTCTAAACTGCAAAGCACCCTGAGCATCTTTTTTGGAAAAAAAATTTTCTTTTTAGATCCCACTTTATTTATTGAACACGGACATTTTTCTTTTTCTTGACAAGTGCATTGCATTTGTGTTATTGTCATAAATATATGTTAGGCAAAGTATATTGCATAGCGTTTGTAGCTAAATACTTTGTAAGTGTTATGTCACCCCATTTTGGGGAAGTAGGTCTTTATTTATATATTCCTCATCTCGATTATTCGTCCTTCAGTACCTATTTTAGGGGAATCATATTCTCAACTGCTTTAATGTTTCTTGTTACACATTTGATTAAAAACCCAAATCCTTGGCAACAACTAGACTGTCCATACTCTATTTTGTTCTTTTTCTGCGTCTAACAAATCTTGTCTTGCACTTTTCCTCTTTGTACCACTGTCATATCATCTTCCCTCTTTCAGTTCTACCATGCCGTGCTTGCTCTAACCTTAAAAGCTGCCCATGTTGTTTTTGTCCTTCTTAACCTAGATATTTATTTAAAATTCTTTCAAGATTTAGAAAAAAACTATTACTCTTGAAAACTTTCTTGATTTTTCTCTTCAGTGTCAGGTCTCATACTCATTCAGTCTTCTCACAAATATCGCTTTCCTTTTCCATGTTTTGTGCTAACAACAAGTAAACATTAGAGCCTCCCTACATCACCAAACTGGAACTTCTGAAATCACAAATGTATATCTGTCTTTGCTCATTACTTTATCTCCAGTGCCTAACAGAGCCTATTACAAAGTAGATGATTTCACGATATTTTTCAATCTAATAATGTATTTGTTCAATATTCTGCAGAATTAACTCTCATTTGGTAGCAATGCATGTAAGTAATAACAGTGGTTGAGTTGTTTGCCTCTAAGTATATTAACATTTTTCTTTCTATCATTCAAATTCCTTGACTTTCCAGATTTATACTTGAAGCTCCTTAACCATAAAATGTTCACCTATGAAGGAGCTGGGAGCATTTTATTAAAGGTCATTATGTAGCAGACCTATTCTAAGGTAATGCAGTGGAAGTAAATTGAAAATAAAATGACTATGCAAATACAGAACCCTTATATTGATCAATGTTCATTCTTAAGAGAAAAATGATGTGAAAAAAATTTGTAAAACTTTCTCCTTTTTGACCAGAAAAACCTAGTTCCAATCGATCTCTTTCGTTGAAATCTCTCTTATAATCTATTTTAACTCCCCTGCTTTTTCATCCAACCTTTAGCAAATTATGACAGTTTTTCCTTCAGAATTTTCTAGGTATTTTTTCCAAGTTTTTATTTTCACAGTTAGAAAGCCTTGTCAGTTTTTCTTCTCACACTTAATAGTCCTGTAGTAGCCACTCAATTGCCTTCACTTGTTCCTTATTGCTATATATTCTGATTCCACTTCCAGACCAATCTTCTGAACAGAAAAAGAAAAACCTTGATTACTTGTGGGATGAAGCACAAATAGCAATATTTTCTACAACATGAATTTTTTCTCCACCAAGACTTCCCAGAGACAAACCATTCACTTCAGCAAGACGGTCTACTTATTCAGTGGCCATGAACTGAATACTGGATGCTTTTGTTTCCCAGAGAATCCTCTCCTTCTTCTGCTGAAAGTCACAGGCTTTTTGTGAAGAAACTGTTCCATCTGATTATGTGAGTCTCTCACCAGTCACAAAATCCATGATAAATCCAGGATCCAGTCCACTAGCCTGTTACCCATACGACTATTCCAGTGAATGTGGTAGTGATTCTCTAAAACAATTCTCAATGGTCCATATCTTCTGGCAGTCACATCACGTGTCATGCATCATGGACTGGCCTTAACAAGTCACTTCCAATGATTAGGACACAGCAGAAGTGATTGTATATCAATGCACAGATTAGGTTACAAAAAGATTATAATGCATATTTCCATTTTAGTCTTTGTCTTTTATCTTGCCATTCTCTCTCTCTCTCTTTTTCTCTCTCTGTCCCTTTCCCCTTTTTTCCTTCCCTCCTTGATCTGGATTTCACTGTTGTGTTGTGAGTAATCCTATGTGGAGATTCCCATGGAAAGGAACTAATAGCAATGACCCAGACTGTAAATGTGGACCTATGGCCAGCCAAACACCATTGTATGAGCTTGAATGGAGGTTCTCCATACTTCAAGCTTCGAAATGACTTCACACAAGCTCACAAGAAGTTGAATGCTCTCCTCCTGAGAGACCTGAACCAGAGGTACATATCTAGGATGTGCTCACAGTACAGAAACAGTGTGAAAATTAATGTTTCTGTATGTCACCAAATTTTTAGATAATGCGTTATATAGCAGCAGGTTATTATAAATACTATTTCAAAAAGAGTAAATTAGTTTTTGTAAATTTTTATATATGGATACTTGAGACATCAGTTATTTCATGTTTCAGATTCTAGAACTTAGATATATGCCAAGTGCTGACAGTAGTAAAGAGTGACTACTACTCTAGTTACTCCATGATTCCAACATAAACTAAACCTTGCCACAGACAGAAAAGCTGTCCTTATTCACATTTGTCAAGTCTAATGGAAAGCCGAAAGGAAAAAAAAGAGCGTGATTTTTAACCCAAAGCTATCATCATTTTCCTCATGATCAAATTTACTTCAAATAAAAGAGTAATTTAACAAATACAATTGAGCAAATATGGTATTCGAGACTTTGAGAAAATCTCCAGAGCTCTTTTTCTAATGGCCCAGTGTCTCTTGTCCTTATGGAAATTTTGGTGCTGCCATTGATTTGGTGGAAGTTCAGTGGCAGAGAATTTATCTCAGTGAATAAAGTCATGAAGAGAGAAGGCAAGAGAGGAGAAGAAGGAGAGAAGAAGACAAGAAAGCAAGCAAGATTATTCAGTGCAAAATACCAGAATAAAAGTGTTAGAAAAATAAATATTGTGGTTATATTTTGAGGTCTTTTGGCTAATACTTTACAAAGTAATTTGTTCTTCCTCCTGGAAATATGGAAGAACTACATTCTGATCTGTGACCATCTATCTAAATTCTAACCAATGAGAGGTCTGCA
>PVJO010025106.1:0-23267 GCA_004026905.1 Hystrix cristata | reverse complement strand
GACCAACTTCATAGAGGTGCCGCAGAAATATTAAATGTATATAAATGTGTACAAAGCATTTGGAAGAGAAATCAGCCTGTAGTAAACAACAGCAAGTAAGTACACTTTGTGAAATATACAAAGAGCGTTTGGTCCTTAACTCATTTATTTCCAGAATAGCTCCTGAAGAAAGTTAAAATTATTATTCTGTTTTAACAAATGTGGAGACAGGGGCCTGGAGGCCTTAAGCATCCCACCAAGGCTGCTGCTGATTCTGGAGCAAGGCTGAGCTCTCTGCAAGCCGGTTGACAAGCGATAACCAGGCTCAGTGTAGACAGGCTACACTTGTTTCCAGGGTCCCTCAGCCCTCTTCCCTCTCCTCCTTCAGCCAAATGCCATCATAGGATGCCCAGTTTTGTGTCCTTTCTCTTCACTGTCTCACCTGTGCTTAATGACAGAGAAATGACAGAAAAGTCCTGGCGATGGCCCTGGAGTGGTAGCACCCTTCCCACGTGCTAACAAGGACCATTCCTTTCCTTTCTGTCCCGGGCACATGTGTGTGGCCTGCTCACGCGCACACATGGAGCAGGGCCAGGCCCCGTGCTGGGTGTTTTATGTACTATACGTCCTGTTTAATGCTCAGAGATGACAATAAAAAGACAATGGCGATAATCACAGTATTAATTATTTTATTTGACCAAGGTTTGCTGAGGCCCTCTGGGCCGGCACCGCTTTACGCTCCCGGTGTCTGTGTGCAGACTAGAAGCAGCTGGGGGTACACCGCGTCCTGACTAGTAGGGGCATTTTGAAAGCTCAGGGATTCTGCTTTTAGAGGGATGGACTGGGATGTGTCATTTTTCCCTAGAGCTCCTTACTGGATCAGTCTAAGACTACAACTTTGTTTGGTACTGTGCCCTGTTTGGTCTTCCTCTTCCCCTTCTCAGTTCCCTATTCCTTCGCCAGTTTCTCCCGGAGCACTTTAATAAAATACTTGCAATGAATTCCCATCTCAGGATTGGCATCTGGGAAGTCTGACTTAAGTCACACCCCCTGACTGCTGACCTCGTCTCACTGTTGTTCCTGGTAGAAATGAGAGAGACAAATGATAGGGAATTCTTGAGGCAAGGACGAGATACAGGACTCCTTGCTGGAAGCTGGGAAGGAAAGCATTCCTATGGCACCCAGTCCACCACAAACCTCTGAAGCCAGACACCCTCCAAGCAGACTGGGGAGAGGCTGCCTATTTTCATCTTGGATCCTCAGAATGTGACATCCTGCTTTCCTGGGACTGCCACGGAGACATGAGGTTGTCAGACAGAGATGGGGCAGTGACCTCCCAATGGTAGGGTGGGGCAGCAGGGCTTCTGGGAGGAGTTCACACAGCATCCAGGTTTATCTACACAGCCAGGAGCAACTCCGTGGTACCACCACCCTTTCTGCTCTTCTTGCAGAAGAGGCCTGCAGTGGACTTAATGTGGTCAGCTCGAGCAAGAACGCCCAGCTGGACTAAGTTGGTGTGATTCTGGGTGTAGAGGATCCACCTGAAGATGGTTGCTGATGCAACATAATGCAGAATGGAGCAGAGGATTGTTGGCGGGCTGTTTCCCAGGAGAAGCTCTGCTGCGGCTGGTTCTCCTGAAGGGGACGTGGCTGTCCTCGTCGAGGAAGGAGCTCGGGGCCTTGCTGTCATCGAGGATGGCTGCTGCTTCGGGGGAGCTCTGGTCCTCATCTCTGCTGTGAGCATCGTATCCTGGTTCCAGCAAAGATTTCTTCAGCCTTTTAGTGCAGACATGGATGTACATGGGACAGTGCCGTGGGCTCCCGGCCCTTGACTGTATATTTTAGGTCTCCAGTGCATACATAGATAGATGTTCTATGCTCTTCCTGCGTTTGGCTTGTGGGTGAGTGCTGTAACTTGTAAATTTCCTGTATTAAATCAGCTCTCTTGCAAACCACTGACTCTAGAAAAGTAACAAATACAAGGTCTATTTTCCCCTGAGGAGGAATAGCTTCAGAATGATAATTACATTATTATTCTGGGCTTTGCAAGGCTCCTCTATGCATATCTCTTGGCCGCCTGAAGAGCTTTTATTCCACCCAAAATAGCTTCTTACTCTTGAGCTGGTGAAGGAGATCACAGGCAGGAAGGGAGAAAAAGAGCTAAACCTCACCTCTCAACATAGCAACTCCAACTGGAGCTGAGATATCTCTGCAGTGGAAAATGTCACCGGGAACTGACTAGAAATCATCCCTGTCTTCAGTTCTTTAGCTGGAAGGCCAACCAGTTCCGTCAGTAACAGTCCTGCTCTCTAGGGCTTAGTCCTTGGGTGTGGGGGCAGGACAGTGTCTCTCAAAGACATCCAGGTCCTATTCCTGGAACCTGCGAGTATATTATCTCACATGGCAAAAACCTCTTCGTGGTTATGATTGAGCTAAGGATCTTGAGCTGGGAGACATTCCTGGACTGAGTCCTCCACAACCACAGGGGTTCCAAGTAGTGTGAGGGTGAGCCAAGAGGGCCAGAGTGTAGGAAGGAAATGTGATTTTTAAAAAAAAGGCAGGAGGGAAGCAGTTGCGGGGCAGAGGCCACAGGCAAAGCCACACGGGCAGTCTCTGAAGGCCAGAAAGAGCAAGGGGTGGAGTCTCCCCTAGAGCCTCTAGAAATAATGCAGCTTTGCTGGCGCCTTGAGATTAGCCCCATAAAGCCCCCTGCTGATTTCCGATTCCCCCTAGAATTGTAAGGACAATAAAGTTGTGTTGCTGTAAGCTATCAAGATGCAATTATTCATTACGGCAGTGATGGGAAAAGAATACACTGGCCTTCTGCTCTTTTCTGAGTGTGCTCAACCTCATAGAGTCCCAGGCCTCACTAGGCTCTCATCTTATTTACCTTCCAATTCTCGGCCCCCTCTTCACAAGGTGTCCCAGTAGTGGGGGCTTAGGACAGTGATGGTGAAATTTTGAGAGTTTTCAATGATATAAGTAGCCCTCTGTATGCGTGCCGTAGGTTCGCCACCACTGGCTTAGGAGAGGCTTTACGTTCGCAAAAGGGGAGGTGATGTGCAGGCAGCATTCCCATTTCACAGGTGAGGAAACTGAGGATTGGAAAGATATGTAACTATGCTAGTGTTGGTTTTGGCTGTTCTGGGGATTTGCACATAGATCACAAGTCTCTACCTCAATCTAAAATATTCAGTGTGACCTGGATGTAAAGGACAATGTTTCTTCTCCAGAGCACTCTGCTTTTATCCAGGAAAGTCTCATGCTTGGTAATATTCAGTAAGGAAACATATAAGGATCAAAATGAAATAGAAGTGAGGTTTACCCAGACATTCTAGGCTCCCAGCTAATTTTTTTCTGTTTTGAAAAAAATTTTTTTTCTTTCCCTTCCTTCCTTCCTTCTTTCCTTTCTCCCTTCCTTTCTTTCTTTTTTTTCTTTCTTTCTTCCTTCCCTCCTTTCTTTCTTTTTCTTTCTTTCTTTCTTTCTTTCTTTCTTTCTTTCTTTCTTTCTTTCTTTCTTTCTTTCTTTCTTTCTTTCTTTCTTTCTCTCTCTCTCTTTCTTCCTTCCTCCCTCCCTCCCTCCCTTCCTTCCTTCCTTCCTTCCTTCCTTCCTTCCTTCCTTCCTTCCTTCCTTCCTTCCCTCCTTTCTCTCCCTTTCTCTCTTTCATTCTGGTACTGAGGGTTGAATCCAGCTCCACCCCAGCTCCTTTTTTATTTTGAGACAGCTCTCACAAAGTCACTAAATTGACCAGGCTGGGATCAAACTCATGATCCTTCATTTTCAGAGGAAATCCTGCCAGAGTGCGAGGATTCCAGGCGTGCTACATCATGCCCGGCATTCTTCACTTCTTTCTACATCTCAGAATTCTGTTCTTGCCTCCAAGTTCTCACAGATGCTGTTGGTACCCTACCCCATAACTTCCCCTCTCCATGCTCCCGTCTGTGTGCAGAAAGATCCTTCCTGCACGCCTGTGCAGGTCTCTGACCGAGGGACTTTCCCTGCCAAGGGAGCGTGCCCAGAAGTTGCAATCGCTACTGGGCCGCCCATATCAGAAGCTGTCCTCAGACAGTTGGGGGAGCTGGTAGGCTGTGCCCTCCTACCTGAGAGTGGGGGAGAGCTGAAGCACAGTCTCCTGGGCCTCCCCAGCAGGACTGAGCCCCAGTGGCCCACAGTGATAACTCACTTGATAGATAACACCCCTTCATTGGCTCCTTTTCTTTCCCGTCTACTTCGCTGCTCCCTGCCCGTATTTCTGGACTCCTTCCCAAATAAACAATTGCCTTTGAAGCTTTGTTCTAGGGCCTGTTTCTGGAGAACACAAACCAAGATGAAACCTGGTTCAAGTGTTGCCAAGTTTCATCCATGTGTCTCTGTTGTCTAAATTCTCCTCTGAATCTGAACGGTAAGAGTTCTGCTTTCCATTCAAGGGTGAAAAAACGAGGCTCCAACAGACCAAGTAACTTCTCCCCGGTCACTATGGTCACCCTAGTCACTGCACTGTTTAAGTGGGTCACGGTAGAGCTGGAATGCTGATCAGCCTGGCTTCAGACACTGTCTTAGTTACTTTTTTCACCTCAGAGGCACAATACCTGACTCCCACAAGCTAAGGGAAGAAAGGTTTATTTCGGCTCACAGTTTGTAGAGTGTCCGTAGTTGGCTGACTCCAAGGCAGGGTGGTGTGGCAGAGAGGCAGGGCAGAGGAGAAACAGCTCATGAAGTGGCAGGTACAAGGCAGTGAAGCAACAAGCAGCATCAGCAAGGCGACCTTCTTTCTGACCCTTTATATTCCAGCCAAACTATGAGTCTATTGATCGGTGCCACCCACACCCAGGGTGGGTCTTCCGTTATCCACACCCAGAACTATGCTAAACCAATGTAGTTATCACGCATCCTTAATCCCAGTATCATACACCCCAGCTCCAGCCACCTCCAAAATGCCCCATCCATGAGCGCATGAGGCTTTGGGGGACGTCTAGGTATCAGCCATAACAGACTCCATGTTCTCAACTACTCAGCTGTCCTGTGGACTTTGACACTATGCAGACCCAACCTGGACCACAGTTGTGACAAACTTGGGCATGTTGCCCCAGTTTGCTGGTCTTTAAAATAGAGCTCATTACATCTACCTCACTGGGCTTCTTTTAGAATGAGTAGGCACATGTCTATCAAGGGTTTAGTATTTCATTTGACAAGTAGTAAAAATGCAGTAAGTAGGCTCTTTTTTTTTTTCCAGTAGTGGGATTGAATTCAGGGCTTTATGTATGCTGGGCAAGTACTCTACCACTGAGCTACATTCCTGCCCTTTAAAAGGTTTTCAGAATTTTGTGACAGGGTCTCACTAAGTTGCCCAGGCTAGCCTTGAGCTTGTGATTCTCCTGCCTCAGCCTCTGGAGTAGATGGTGTTATAGTGTCTGTTTTAGAGCTACAAACAAATTCAATGAATAAGCCTTCTCATGAAATATTGTAAGTTCCATGGCATTCAGGCCTCATTGTATATTTTGTCAGCATCTTGCCTAGTGACACAAATGCATTATTTAGGGCTCTATAGACTGCATTTTGTAGCTGGATCTTGTTTGACTGACCCATTCAGAGTAAGGGGATGCTTACAGTTGTATTTAATTCCTAGAAAGAAAAGAAACCCCTTTATCACTTAGAAGCCTGCTTACAGTGCATCATTTTTTTTCTACCTTTTTTTTTCCTTTTTTTGAGCCACTGTTGGTAAGCTGGAAGGCTAGTCCCTGGCACAATGTGGCCAGCTTGGAGGGCTCCTGAGGTGGGATTCACACATGAAGATGTTGTTCTGTGGGCCTGGATGGTGTCCATCAGAGTTCTCCTTAAATGAAGCCACCATGTAGGGCCGGTGTCACTGTCCCAGATGATGGGAATTTGTTGTCTTTGGAGAAGGTGGGGATTCCTAAGCCATACTTACTGGTATAAGGTTGTTCACAGTGTTCTCTAATTATTTTTTAGTATCTTGTTCATTCCTGATATTGGTGATTTGAGTAGCGTCTTCACCCCTGATCAGATTTGCTGAGGCTTTATCAGTTTCACTGGTATCTTTTGAAGAACCATTTCTTAGCCTTCTTCATTTTCTCTCTTGTTTGATGGTTTTTCTCTTCACTGGTTTCTGGTCTTATCTCTATTTCTTTCCTTCTTTTATTTACTTTGCATTTCTTTTCTCTTTTCTAACTTCTGAAAATAGAAACTTAGGTCATTGATTTCATATTTCTTCTTTTCTAACAAGACCATTTCTTTATAACCACTGTTTTAAACTGCACCAACAAATTTTGATATTTTGTGTTTTCCATTTCTGTTCAGCTCGAAATATTTTCTAATCTCTCTTGTGATTTCTTCTTTGACTTTTGCCTTATATAGAAGTATGTTATCTCATTTTCAAATATTTCTATGGATTTCTAATTTAATTCCCAGTGAAAATCTATCCTTGGGAATTCAATCATTTTTAATTTATTGAAACTTTTTACAGCCCAGAATCTATTCTGTTTTGTTAAATGTATGATGGGTTCTTGCAAAGAATACATATCCTGTCTGTACGGGATGGAGTCTATAAATATCAATTAGGCCGAAGTGGTTGATAGTGTTATACACATCACCGATGCCTAAGTATTTATGAACTGCTGAGAAAGAGGTGTTAACATTTTCTGCCATTACTGTAGAACTGTCGATCCCCACATTTAGTCCTCTCACTTTTATTTTCACATAGCACTATTCCTCATGAATCTTTAGGCTGGCCAGTGCAGTGGTTAGGATGAAGGGTCAATCTGATCGACTTTGGGGTCTGCTGCAGGGACTGGTGAAGCACATGTCTGGGTGTGTCTACGTGTGTCATGTAGCTGTGACCTTGGGGTCTATGTCTGGCCCCTCCCCCTTTCTCTCTGGCACTGTTTCCCTGCTGTGCTTCCTGGCAACCATGAACTAAACAGCTTTGCTTCACCGTGCCCTTCTGCCGTGATGTCTCTGCCCAGGAGCCAGCTGACTATGGAATTGAAACTGAGAAAATCAGCCCCCGCTTCCTTTAGATTGTGGCTGTTGTGTGTTGTGTCACAGTGATGAGAAAGCTAGGATGATTTTACTGATCTCGGTTGGTCTTGATTGAATACCTGTGCAGAGTCTGTGGTTCATTTGATTGAGACGGTCAGGCCTGGCTCCTGGTCAGGGAACCAAAGGTGCCGCGTCTGGGGGGTGGCACCACTGTTCTGCTGTCTGAGCAGCACACTGGGATTGTAAACCCAGCCTCCCCCCAACAAAAAAAATTAGAGGGACAAAGTTCAATGAAAGGAAGACACTTTATGTGTAAAGAGGAACAAGTGGGGAGAGAAGAGGAGAAGACAGATACCGACCTTGGTAAGAATGAATCAGGGTAGGGGGCTCCGGAAAGATGAAGGACTGGTGGGCCTTTGTTCCTGGCTGCTGTTATAGGCGGTTCACAGACCCTTCCCCCACCCGGAACTTGCCATAACTGCCTACCATCATTTCTTCCAGTAGTCTACCTGCAGCTTCTTTCTGTTTGTTTAGTTGACTTTGGCCTACATTTTAGGGCCTTGTCTTTAGGGTGGACGGTTAATTGGTAAGGGGGTATCTCATTCATGGTTAGCTTATAGTTGGTGAGGGAGTGTGTGGATATCTGTTGTACTCTGTAATGACCCCTGAGTGAATAACATATGACTCTAGAGTGAATACACATGTATATACATGTATATGTTAGTGCATAGTGTGAGTACATACTGTTTCAAAGCTAGTCAGATGCCCCTTCATTTCCTCTATATTTTATTGGCAGTGGGGGCAGCTTATTATTTGTGCACTTGGCTTTCTGTCTGTGTCCCGCTTCTCAGCTCTTTTTCTAGTTTCTTGGTTCAAGTCCCAAGACCATATGGTACCTTTCTTTATCCATTTTTTTTTCTTCTTTTTTTCTACCCCTGTCCCTGTCTGCTTCCCAGGGGAATCTCTCTAGTAAAGTTTGTTTTTAACTCCTTCTGGTCAGGATTAGCTAGAAGACCTAATGAGACCCCTGTTCCATTTTCTTGTCCACAGACCTCTTCCCCTACAAGACCAAGCTCGTCTTGATGTGGTGAGGGGCTCTAAGCTGCAAGTCAGCAGCAAGCAGCTACTAGTTTGTGTATTTCTCTTTGTATTTGGACTGGAAGGTCAACCAGGTCAATTGTTCTCATGGATAAGACACAAGAAAGCAAGTAGAAATCTACTTTGACCTTTAAGCTGAAGACTGGAACTGGCACTCTGCCTTCCACACGCAGGTCCTTGGCCTGAGTAAGTCATTTGGCTGAAGTCAAAGGTGTGGGACTAAACACTCACCTCAGAGAAAAAGGGTCCATCGAGGGACTCGGCCATTTCTCTTTGCTTTGCTTGCTTCGTTTGTTTGGAAGCTCTGTGGTTAACATATCTATGTTAATATATGTGTGATTGTTACATCTTCCTACTGTGTTGCTCTTTTGATCGTTATGAAGTTTTTCTTTTTATCTGGTACTTTCATCTGATATGGCTACTCTAGCCTTTTTATGCTACTGTTAGTTCTGTACATACCCTTCTGACCATTATAGTTTTAATCTATTCAGTGTCTTTAGAGTTAAAGTACATCTCTTGTAGATGACATATTCGTTTATTCATTCTGATCATATTAATTGTAATATTTAGACCATTAGGGTTTTTTTTTTAAATAAAATGTATTTAAAGGACTCAGCCTGGGTTAGGTATAGAATAAGAGTTAGACAATAAGTACAGACATTTGTATGACAAGTGTTAGAAAATAAGTATATACACTTGTCTTTATTATTAAACATTTTACTAAGACTTGATAACTATTTCAACAAAGCAGAGATAGTGATACTCACCCCCTGAGGAGATACTGTGAGATGTTAATAAGCGTACAAAATACTGATGAATAAAAAGGACCAATACAGATGATCATTATCTTTTATCATATATACTTGTCTCTGTCTCTGTCTCCATCCCCATCTCCATCTCCATCTCCGTCTCTATCTCTATCTCTCTCTCCCTGGATTACTCAGGCTGGTCTTGAACTTGTGAACTCAACTGACCCTCTGGCATTAGCCTTCCCCAGCAGCTGGGGGTACAAGTGTGTGCCATCACACTATCAAGGGTCTTTTTAAACTTTTGTTTATTTAGCTAGTTATTTGGTGATGCTGTGGATGGAACCCAGGGCCTTGTGTATATTAGGCAAGTTCTCTACCACTGAGCTAAGCTCCCAGCTCTATTTATTTATTTTAAATTGCATAAAATGTATGTCACAAAAATTTACCATTTGAACCATTTAGAGACTGGGTCATAGTGGAAAAGCTAAAAGGAGTCTTTAAGACATAGAACAAGACAAGCATGCCCACTTTTACTGGCTTTATTCAATACAGTTCTGGAAGTCCTAATGGGAGCAATTAGGGCTTCTGGGAAGTTGGCAGAGCAATGAACAGCAGAGAAATAGCCTCTCCGAGATTCATTGTCCAGATGTTGGAATATAGCAGTTTAAGGAAGAGAAGAAGGGGGCTGGGGATTTAGCTCAGCGGTTACAGTGCTTGCCTCGAAAGCACAAGGTCCTGAGTTTGATCCCCGGCACTAAAGAAAAAAAAAGTTAAAAAGAAAAGGAAGAGAAGAAGGGAGGTGGGTTCCCAGGACCCAGCGAGGATCTGAAGCCAGAATTGAAGCCTGCAAGGAGAGCAAAAGGAGAGACCTCAGAGCAGAAAAAGGAGGTGACTGATGGTGCTTTCTCCCAGAGCTCTGGCTCACCAAGCAGGTGACATGGCTTGAGCCTGTACACAGTGACTACTGGTGACCCCAGAGGCCTCCACAGAAAAACACATCAGTGGAATAGAGTGATGGGCACAGCAAACTGCAGTGACTGGTGAGTTATTTGGGTTCAGATGTCCCCCAAGAGAGGGCAATTGGCTGGTTGCCATCTTGGAAAGGGGCCTACTGAGATCAGATCTTAAAGAAGCTGCCAGTGGCTCTCTGGGGTGGGGCAAGGTGGAGCTGAGTTCAAGTTCAAGTTGGCAGGAGGGCAAGGAGCCAAATTCAAGCCCACAGGGAACTGAGACCAAGCCACCAGGAGACACAGTGTGTCTCTAGCTGAACAAATTGGGTTCCAACCCCACAGCCAGAGACAAGGCTGAACTATGTTGGAATTGGTGAAGCCTTGCTATTGAACCCAGCTGGGAATACACACTACCCACTATAAATCTACTGGTGGGATTAATCAGCAAGGGCCTGGGCCTGCCTACTCTCTCTACCAGTGATAGCAGAGACATGTCTGGAAGCAGACACTTTTTTTTTCCACATTGTTGTTGTTGCTGTTTTTTTCCTCTCCTATTTTTTTCTTGTTTTTTCTTGGTTTTAGAAGAATGTGAAATTTGTTTCTAATTTTTTGCTATTATTTTTTTTTGCTATTATTTTGTTCTGTCCTTGTTTTTATTTCTTCCTGTTCTCTTTCCCTCCTGTTTTCTTTACTAATTTCTCAAAGTTTGCATAATCTTCCCCTGTCTTCCAGTCTTGCTTCTCATTTCTTCTTCTTCTATTTCTCTATTTTTTCCTCCTAATCCATTTTAAATTTTCTCCCCTGAGGGCAAAATGGCCATATTGAGGGCATACTTACTGTCTACAAGTTTCTGGTTTATTTGAGATATTGTTATGTAACCAAAAATCTAGCTCATATGGTTAAAGGTGGCAAATTAATAGTTGCCACAGTCAGTCATTTTTCTAGGTTGTGTTTGATGCTATTGTTATTACTGATTGTACTACTTTAGCCAAGGTGACAGAATTGTTCTAATCAGTTGTTTTTCCTTGTATGCCAAGACTGAGATTGCCTGAAGGTCATAAATGACACTGTAGGCCAGGGCTGAAGAACCAGGGGCTAGGCCAAACGGCAACTTCTCAGCCTCAATAAATTGAAGAGGTGAGATCTTGCAACAGATTTAAAACCCAAAAACCAGCTACACCTAATGGGAACAATTAAGCAAATGAAAGAAATAAAGGGCATCCAAACTGGAAAAGAAGTCAGATGGTCAATTCACAGATGACTTCATCTTGAAAATCCCTAAAGCCCCATCATAAAAATTATGAAAACCAATAAATCAATTCAGCAAAGATGCAGGGTACAAAATTTACATATAAAAATCAATAACATTGTTAGGCACTAATAAAATAGAGGTTAGGAATGTAATCCCACTTATAGTAGCAACAAAAAATAGTGCATAGGAATAACCTTACCAAACAGGTGAAAAAGCTCTACAATGGAAATGATAAAACATTGGAAAAAATGGAAGAGGATACAAAAAAGTGAAAATATGTCCTATATTCATGGATTGAAGGAATCAATAGTGTTTCCATACTTCGCAATGTAATTTACAGATTCAGTTTAATTCATATGACAATACCAGGGGCTCGCCCATGTTCACAGAGGCACTACTCACAGGGGCCAAAAAGTGGAAACAACTTAAGTGTCCCGCAGCTGATGAACGGATATAAAGACATGGTACACATACAGAGCTACTCGGGCACAGTAAAGAATGAAATGCTGCCATTTGTGGCAATATAGGTAGGGCCAGAGATCATTATGTTAAGTGAAACAAGTCAGCTACAGAAAAACAAGGACTGCTTGATCTCACTCTTATTATGGTTGTTGCCTTTTTACATGGGTGATGGTGTTCTTTGATATACAAAAGGAGACCATGATCATTTAACATGCTTTTTATTATGATTGAACTTAGGCCTGTAATTTCAATATTGACATCTGTCATTCCTATGTTGCTTTTTTCCTATCTTCTTTTGAATTATCTGAATAGTTGGTAGAATTCCATTTTATCTACTAACTTTTTAACCATGCTTCTCTACTGCCTTATTTTTGTAGTCAATCTAGGGCTTCAGAGTGAATGTTACATCACTTTATAGAAGATGTAGATATTTTTTAATTGTATAGTTTCACCCCTGTAAGCTACAGTTGTCATTCTTATTACATCTCCACACATAATAAACATCTCAAGATAGTATTTTTTCCTTGGGGATTTTGGGTTAATGAAGAGAAAACATGACCATTCACTCTTTGGGGGAGGTGCTGGGGATTGAACTCAGGGCCTTGCATTTCCTAGGCAAGCACTCTAACCACTGAGCTAAATCCTCAACCCAGACCATTCACTCTTTTTGATGCTTTTCATTTTCTCCTGAAGATCTGTTGCTTAGTTGTGTTATTTCCCTTCAGCTCAGAAAATTTCTGCAGAGTTTTTTGTAGCACAAGTCTGTTAGTAGTGAATTTTGTTAGTTATTTGTTAAAATATGAAGATATATTTCTTTTGTCCTTATTCTAACAGAATATTTTGTTCACACAGAATTCTGGATTTTTAGTCTTTTTCTTCCAACCTTTTAAAAATGTTCTATTCTTTTCTGGCCTCTGTAGTTTCTAATAAGAATTCCTTGCAATTTTTCATTTTAGCGCCTCTGTATGGAATGTAGTGTTTCTCTCATTTGAGTAACTTTTCTCCAGTATTGTGTCATTTTTATCTTACTGACTTATAATTTTTAGTTTGTCTTTTTTTCAGGAGATTATTATGGTGTGTCTGAGCATGATATTCTTGCTATTTATCTGAACTGGAGTTTGATGAGCATCTTGACTTTGTAAATTTATATCATTTACCATATTTGACAACATTTTGGCCAATATTCTTTGAAATAACTTTTCTGGTTCATTTTATTTCGCCTTTCTTTTTGGGAATCCAGTTACATATAGTATACACATATTAGACTTTGTTCTTTTCTTTCCTTGTAGTACTGGGCATTGAACTGTAGCACTCACCTACAACCCCAGTCCATTTTATTTTTTTTTATTTTGAGACAGGGTCTCATTAAGTTACCCAGGCTGACCTAAAACTTGCAATTCTCCTGTCTCAGCCTCTCTCATTTCCGAAACTTTAGATCTTTTGGTATTGTCCTGTACACCTCTGAGTCTCTGCTTACCTTTTAGTCTTTTATTCAGCTTAAATAATTCCTATATATCTTTCTTCAGGCTCACTGACCCTTTCCTCCATTACCTATGTGTTACGATTAAGCCCATTCCCAATGATTTTTTTCAGCTATTCTGTAGTTTCTTTCTAGATTTTTCATCTGGTTCTTTTTTATTACTTCTGTTTCTCTCCTGATGTCTCCTTACTTTTTGATTCATTTTGAATATATTTTCCTTTACAGAACTGAGCATTGTTATAATAGCTACTATAAAGTCCTTTTCTGATAATTCTAACATCTAAGCCATCTCAAAATTAACCTCTTTTCCTTGAGAATGGGTCATATTATCCTAGGTCATCGGATATTGTATAATTCTAGCATGTGCTTGACATTCTGACTATTATATTGTGGAGACCCTGAATTCTATTACTCTTCTTAAAGGATTACTGTTTTTGTTTGAGTCAGAATTAACTAGTTTAGACAAAAAGCTGTGAATTCTGTCTACCCTTTTGTAGGCACAGGAAGTGCAAGTCAGATTTTAGTTCTTTTGGCTTTCTCTGGAAACTGCTTTATGTTTGCCCCCTGCATGCACAATGGATTGATTTACCAGAGCCTTGGGGAGAATTTGCTGACAGAGTCTGGGACTCCCCTTTTTTGGTCTTCTCCTTTCAAGGTTGCGCCTTCTTTTTCCAGCTGCTTTCTTTGGCCTGAGTTCCTTCTTTGCGGTCTCCAGCCAGAGAAGTGATAAGCTTTCTGTTGGACTTTTGACCACCATAAGCCATACAATGACTTTGGCATGCCCATGGGCTAAATCCATAAAAACTAGACTCTCATTCCATATCATTTCCCAAGTTTCGACTTCCCTTCCCAATCTCCTTTTTCATTCTTCACAGCTTCCAGATACCCGATTTCTGTATTTAGCTGAAAGTTTGTAGTTGGTATCTGTGGTACTTTAGCCTGTTAGGGGCTTAATCTGCCTCACCAGAAGTAGAATCCCAAATAACCTGTCATGGTCAGAGGTTGCTGATCCAAGAAAGTGGTATCATGCTTATTTTTCCTTCATTTTGATAATTTCACAGGGATAGGAGAGAATGTCAAAGTAGTCTTTTGGGTGTCAGTGAGGAGAAAATGGTTAGTAATTGAAGGGCAGCTATCTGTCTAGGTAAAACTGGTACATTTGTGGATTTCACTTTCCCACCTCCAGCCAGCTACCCTGTGCAATTCTAAGAGACACCATATGCACTCTGGTGGGTGGAGTTATGCAGGGTCAGTCTGTGTGCTGCTTATAGCAGCCAGGACTGTTTTCTGTCAATTACAGATAAATTAGGCATGAGCTGCACTGAACACAGGCACTCTTAATTATACACAGAACTATTTTTGTAAAGCACGTAGTGTGATCGAAAAATACGGCGAATATTTAAATTTAAAAAATTTATTACATTAAAAGATACATTGCCATTAATCCCTTCTTAGGGCAGAAGACACATTGCCATCAGTCTCCCTCAAAGCACTGACCCCCACTTCGAACACGTCATCTTATTTTTCTTACCACTTTCTGAAGCAGTTCTGGAAGCCCTCTTTCATGGGTATCTTTTAGTTGCACTGTTGTGGCTGCCTCAGTGTCCCGAACTGATTCAAAACATTTACCTTTCATGGTCATTTAGACTTTGGGAATGAAGTCTCGCAGAATCTCACCGTACCAAATCTGGTGAATGAGGTGGGTGGAGGCACACGGCCACGTCTTATGAGTCTGCCTGTCCGCTGGGTGGCGTGTGGCAGTCGCATTCACATTTTTGATGGCACCTCATAGAGACATTCAGAAAAGAAGACTTCAGAGCTTCTAAAGTAGCAAGAGTGATAATTGCGTTCAACCCGAGGGGGAGTATTTTGAGGGGATTAATAGTATTGTTAAGAATTTAAATTTTCAGCACTTATTTTGATTACACCTCGTATGCCCCAGGTATTCGGTGACCTCAAATACCTTCTACATCCAGGCTTGTAAATGATGTCACACATCTACTATTCCAACAGAGGTTTTAGTCTGTGAGCTTCTATAATTGTAACAAGACTATTTGTTTTAGTGCATTTCTTCAAAGTGCTTGTCTGATCCTTAAAGATATCTAGGAATGTTCCCTGCCAAAAAAAAAAAAATTAGGTATTTATCATTATCTTTTGTTTAAATTAAAATATCCTGGAAATACAATTATACCTTAAAACCTTACTAGCTGTTAAGTAATGAGACTCAACTAAGTACTTTTAAAGTGGTATCTAAGAAAAAGTCGATTTGTGTGTGTCCCTCAAATGTCTTCTCCTTTCTGAGCCCTGGAGATCTCAAGAAGATGTAGGACAGGAAGCCACTCAGTTTCTCACTAGCTGTGCTATTTTGGAAAAATTACTTCACTTTTCTGAGCCTCAGTTTCTTTTTTCCTTATAAAACTCTTATCCACTGTTACAAAAAAAGTGAGAAATTCATTTATTGTAAAACATTGGGAGAAATATGAAAAGGATTAGAAAGAAAATAAATAAAAAATCCATTAAAGCTTCAAATGCTAGTGAAAACTACTATTATTTAGTATGTCAAGAGAGTGACTATGGCAAACAGTGGAGACATATGTAAAAATAATAATCTATTTTTTTCTTTTTTTGGTGGTACGATGGGTTGAACCCAGGGCCTTCACACTGAGCTACATCTCTATCCCTTTTTATATTTTATTTTGAGACAGTGTCTCTCTATGCTGGCCAGGCTAGGCTGAAACTTGTGATCCTCCTGCCTCAGCCTTCCCCAGTGTTGGGATTACAGTGTACACTGACCCTCCTGACTAAAAATAAAAGTCTGACCCACAGCCTGCAGCAGCCATCCAGGAAGACAAGCCACAACCTTTGCAGCGAATGGTTGGGACTTGTCAGTAACTGTCAGTTCCCCAATTCTTGCCTGTGCTTCTACTTTAGGAGTGGGAGAAAGGCAAACCCGCACTCCTAAGCCATCCTAGAGGACGCCCTGGTCTAGCGAGCCCCCCTGCAGTTTCCCTGCCAGCAGGGTCCCCCTGAGCTTCCGTGTTTCCCCCGCATAGTCCTTCTCTCCCTGCCCACCTCAGACTCTGTCACATGCAGGGCAGCAGCTGCCTCCCTCCTACAGCAGGCTCTGAATATACAGTTTTTGCTTGTACCTGTGGGAGTGGTTTTCAGTCATCTCCGCAGTATTATCCTCCATGCTTTTTTTCCTATGGATACATATTCATCTTACGTATTTTATCAGCTGCTATGTTGAATGATGGAGCTTTGCTTTCTATTCCCCTTCACTTAGCAACATGCTAAGGCAAATATGCCACGAAATACCTTTCCACCCTTGGTTTTCGGTGCTGCCTGATAGTCCATCTTACACGCGTGTCCTCATTTGGTCAGTTATTGCTCGGGTGTTTCTGTTCCTTTAGCTTCTCTTTGCTCATTTGTGAAGTGGATATGCTGCTATCAGTACCGCAGTGAGCTTTCGAGAACCCAGTCGCAACACCTCTGTGGAGTTCCTGGAAGAATTCCAGGCACGTGAGAGAGGCTTATAAGTGTTCGTCTCTGTCAATGAACTACTCAGGGTGCTTCAACTCCAGGCTCCGGCCCTCCTCACTCTCCCACCTGCCTACTGGACTTTGGGCCCCTTTCCAGGCCTCCCACTGGGCTGAGAACAATTCCAGCACCCAGGGAGGCAGTCCGGGCATCACGGATCAAGTTTCTCAGTTTCTCTGAGGCCTTGGTAATGAGTAAACAAAACTCCACTCGGTCTCTTGTTGGCATGGCAACCCGACCGCCAGCTGCCAGGCGGTGCCCAGTTCGGACTGTATCACTGCTGGGGAGTGTGTAGAAAGCCCCCAGCTGTTCGGGCTTCTTCAGCCGCCCTTCAGCCAAATCAAAGAAGCCTCTCTTGAAGGCTCGGTTTAGCGTTCACTCTTTTTATCCTTCTGCGGCCCCAGCAGCAGCTGCTTAATTCAGGGGGGTGGAATAATATCTGCTCCGAGGCCTTTCATCTGTAGTTTCCGCCTGGGTAGCTTTCCAAAGCCTCCCAGCCTGCGCTTCAGCCCGCCCTTCGCAGGCACGTTCTGCAGGCAGACATGCAGGAGGCGTAATGGGCTAGAAAGAGACGGATGTCAAAAACAGGAGTGATTGGGAGACAGAGAGCTCTTCTCAAGGCGCAGTTCACGCCCCGGAGTCAGAGGCAAGCAGTTCCCATGCTGGCTACCCTCCTCATGGGGTGCCGTGGGCTGGCTGTCCACAGCAATTACATTCGCCCCTTTCTCTAACCCTCCCTCTGTAGAAATGAGGCCTGTTGTCTTTCCTGACTGGCCAGTTTTCTCAAGGTGGCTGCGTGTGCTGATTGTGTTAGTCAGTTTTCTGTTACTTTAACAAAGTACCTGAGCTAACTGACAAAGGAAAAAGGTTATTTTGGTTCCGAGTTTTGGAGATCTAGTCCGTCTCTGCTTTGGCTTGTGGTGAGTCGCTCCCACCTCATCAGCAGAAGGCTTCCACAGAGAGGAAGGGTTTAGGGTCCTACTGTCCCCTTCAGAAGCACATTTCTAGCAGCCTAAGAACCTTCCACAAGGTCATACTCTTAAGATCCACAGCAGCTCACAACAGAGCCAGCAAGGACCAAGACTTCCGTGGATATTTAACATCCAAACTATAGATGTTGTATAGGTTGTGAACTGCACAAAGCTGCCTGCCAGAGGGCTTAAGGAGGAGTGCAGGCTCCTCCCTGCACATCACTCACCACTCCCCTGAGTTCTCACCCTCAGACCCTAATTAAATAAAGGCTCTGAAAAGGTTTGCAGGGCAGGGGGGGGTGGGCTGCCTTACTTCACCAAACTCTGGTGCAGGGGGAAGGAGTGACAGGGCTGAGGCACCCAGGAGGACAGTAAAGCCTTTTTTGCTGGAAACTCAAGTTTCTGAAAGGCTTCAAATTTAGACTTTTCTTATTAAGTCAAGGTGAATTTATAACTGTAACTACAGAATCGAACCAGTATCATTGGGTAAGTAAAATAGTACTTGATTTTTATAGCGTGGTTTTGGGATGTTTGCATTTTCAAGGACAACAGGTATGTATAGCAGTGAGAGGGCTTTGGGCGACTCTGGAAGCCCTTGCCCTGCTCCCCAGGAGGTCTTAGCCCTGGTCCTATGCCCAGGAGGGCAGGTGGGTGTTGGACTCTTATGCATCCATCCTCGCTGCTCTGTGCCTCTGGCGTCAGGACCCAGACCATGTGCTTCCTTACCCGCTGGGATGATCTGCTGAGATGGCCCTTTGGGCTTGGTTGCCTGGCTTGTGTGAGCGAGTGAGGGGAAGAGTGTGCTGTGGGCCGAGGATGGGCAGGCAGCCAGCGTGCTGGGTTCGTAAGGACAAAGTGTCTCCCTTACTTGGGGACTGTCCCAGTTTCCCTGGGACTTCCTCTGCTTCAGTGTTAAACATCTCATATCCTGGGAAACTCCAGGCATTCTGGGATGGCAAATGGTTGCCATTGGTAGATTTGTTAAACAAATAAACAAAAAATGGGTTTTATTTTCTCAGAGTCTGCACTCATTGAAGAGCTCACACTCAGGTTGTTTGTGGTCCTCTTGATGAGGACAGAGCAGAGGTTGGCTGCTCCTGGCTGTTTGGGGATCCAGCCCGCTGCCTCCTCTTCTGGTGGCCAGGACACTAAGAGGGCTTTTTAAAAATCAAATGAAGACTAATAGTGACTTGTGAAAATGTTATGAGAATGGATTTTTAGGGTCCGTAAATGTAGCGTCATTGGATTGCAGTTGTGCTCATTTATTTCTGCACTGTCTGTGGCTGCTTTAGCAGTGTGACAGAGGAAAGTGGTTGTGACAAAGACAACGTGGCCTGCAAAGCCCGAAATACTTTATGGGAAAAGTTTACAGATGCTGGGAATAGAAGGAGCTGCAGGGACTCCGAGAGAGATCAGAGTTGGAGGGTGGGAGGGGGCAGGACGCTCACACTGCATAATGGCAGCTCCTCTCAGAGCAGCCGGATGGCAGAGCGCTGGCCGGATTCACAGCACAGGCTCTCTGCTTCGCTGGCGAGGTTTCTGCACCCATGGAAGCCCCGAGGGCTTCTGAGAGTGGGGCATGCTGCAAGGTGTGCAGGGAGAGAGGCCTGGCCAGGACCCTGGGGATGGACCCAGGGCCCTTTCTCTCTTCTGGGTACCAGCAGAGACTCTTGACTTCTACAGGGACTCACGTTCTAAGGGTGGCTAAGATGTCTGGTGGCTAAGCCTGGTCCCCAAGTTCCATGGAGAGTTCTGCTTGTCTATGGTGCCAGGGCAGAGTTGGAGTACGTGAGTACATGAAGACGTGCACTTGAACCAAGGCCTGAAGCACAAGAACCATGAGCCAGGGGAGTTCGGCTTAGGCCACGAGAGAGCATTCAAAATCCACAGGCTAGATTCCTCCACCCCTGCCCCCAGTAACTCTGCCAAACTGCAGCATAGTTGGTGCTAAATAAGTGCTTAAATAAATGAGCAGGCAAATGTTTTCTTTCTTCCTCTAGCCCTCCAGAACCTGTTATAGTCTGACATGGATAATTTGCAGGTTTGCGTGAATTTAAATAAATTGCTGTCATTCCCAAGTGTTTGCCGCTAAGCCTTTAAATATAATAGTAGCATGAAAACATATTCTTCAATTAAAAGGACTGAAATTTTAGCAAAACAGCCTGTGACCAAAGCCTTTGAAATCAGCTCCCCAGTAAAAATGCTAGCAGCTAGGAGCTAAGTGTCAGGTTTTGATGAGCACAGAATTTTCTGGAGTCCTCATAGACATGCTGCAAGGTATTTGTTCTTCCTGGACAGATGGGGAAAATCAAGTTTAGACAGGTCAGGAAACTGAATAACAGGTTCCTATGTCTTAGTTACTTTCTCACCGCTGGGACACCATCCCCAGCAGTCACAATTTAAAGGAGGAGAGGTTTATTTTGGCCCACATTTCCAGTCCATGGTCAGCGAGTTCCAAGAAGAAAGGGCCTGGTCCGAGGGCCTGGGCAGAGCAAAGCCGCTCACATCAGAGGAGTTGGGAAGCAGACAGGAAATGGAGGAGGCTTCCAGGCCACGCTCCAGCGACCTGTCTCTTCTGGCCCTGTACGGCACCCCATGATTCAACCATCTTATGAAAGATCTGCCTGTGAGCGCACGAGACTCCGGGACACTCTCACTATCTAGACCGTAACACCTTGGAACCAGCGTCTTTGTCTTTCCTTCCACTTGTTGAATTTCTGAACATCAGCAATTACATGGCTGGGACAGACTCCTGCCTGTAGGAACCCAATTAAGCTTTTTTTCCCAATTGCTTTCCTAGTTACATGCAGCTGATTTTTCTCATCCATCATCCCAGAAGAAACACAGATAAATCTCTGCTTCATTAGCTTCATCGGAAGCCTATGGAACTAGAGAAATGTATTATTTTTGAATAACCAGCTATTTAGCCCAACATCTCCCATGTACGAGGAAGTACTGTACCTGGTTTAGAGTGCTGGGTGCCTGGCTGGCCCTCTGATTTATATACGTACGTGAAAGTCTGTCTCACACGGAGTTCACTTTGGCAGTATTCTCAGCAATGTAAGGAGGTGTGAATTGGGAATTAATTCCCAGCCCTGTTACTAGACCTATTACCGAACAGATTTCAAAATGCAATTATAAATTATAAATGCAATATAACAGCTTCTCAATTCTCATAGCACCTCAGGGTCTTGAAGAGATAATTTACTGGGACTTATTTATATTTATCGCTTGTTGTTTCCATAAGGCCAAACACTTCTGATTTGTTATTTAAGTGTTCCATTTCTCACAAATGCTTGCTCTACTGTGCCCCATGCTATTGGCTTATGGAAATGAGGAGCTTGTTTTCCATGAGAGAGAGGCTCTTCAGCAAAGGTGCAGACCAAGGAAGTTGGTAAGAGGCTTACTTTTTTGGTTTTAGAATGTTTTGACATTAGTGGAGCATTTGAGACCTAAACTTTTATAAAACTAACTTCTTAGCTCATGGTGGCACATGCCTGTAATCCCAGCCCTCCGGAAGACTGAGGCAGGAGGATCAGAAGTTTGAGCCCACCCAGCCTTGGCAGTTTAGTGAATCAGCAAGACTCTGTCTTAAAAACTGTGAAAAAGGGCTAGGTTTATTTCCCAGAACCAAGCAACTGATCAACCAACCAACAAAAACCCTCTTTTCCTGAGTATAAACAACCAACCGAAGCAACTAGACAAGTTGAATTTTTGAAAAAATTTTTATTTACCAGGAACATGTATTAGTACATTGAATACATAATGATTGCATTCATCATAATTAATTTGTGCCTGTACATGATATATCTTGGTTTCCTCTCCTCTTCCCCACCCCCCCACTCCCCCTCCTCTACTTATTTACAGCAGTTTTATTTACATTTTTCCATTTTTCCCCCTTTTCTTTTCTATTCTTTTTCCTTTCCTTCTTTTCCCCCTCCTCCCTTTCTAATATTCCTCCCTTTTGAATATTTCTTTTATGAAAACTTTTTTGAGTATTTAAATGAAAAAATTAAATACATGTAATTACACTATTTAATAATTGCAACCTTTAATCTACTCAGCATATTTACATGTGCAGTGTTTTTAAATGCTTAAGCATTGTGCTGTTTCACAGAAATTGATTTCAGCCTTTCAGCTACCTCAGGGGATAAATTATATTATTGTTCACACTTTGTAGAGGAGAGGTTAAGTAATTCGCACAAGGCCACCCTGAGGGTGTGAGATGAATGTGTGGGATTCAGATCCACCTACACAGTCTGGTGCTCAGTTCTGGTCTCAGGCTCTTCAGCGTACTCCAGGATACTTCCCTGTGGCTGTATAATAGATATCATATTGGTAACTGTACAGTTTGTGTTTAAATTAGTTACTTAAACTGTGTACACATCTTAGTGTTCTTCTCTTTTTTTCTATTCAGCATGTCTAGGACACATTTATCTCTCCATATCATTAAAATCATTAAACAATTACACTATTATTTTTAATTGTGACAGACCAATTGATTACATTTTTAGAAAACAGAAGATTGATGCCTCGTTTCATATCTTGCTCTAAAATAAGTTCCAGATGGATTGAAGATTTTTTTTTTGAGTTGTAAAAAAATTAAGAGGGGTTGGGGATTTAGCTCAGTGATAGAGTGCTTGCCTAGCTAGCACAAGGCCCTGAGTTTGACCCCCAGCACCCCGCCCCATTAAGAAAGGATGCGTTTTCTTCAACTCTGCCCAGCTAAGCTTGATTCACACGGCAACTATTCATTAACTCTGTGACCTGGGCAAATTACTTAATTGCTCTGAGCCTATATAAATAGGGAATTTCTGAATCAGTGGGCTATTAAAGTATTAAACCAAAGGTGCAGCGCTGTGGTCGGTCGGCACATGCTAAACTCTTAGTAAATGCGATTGTTTATTGTATATGTGTAGGAATAGGAAAAAAATTGTCCAGAATTTCAGAGGATTAGCAGTGCCCCAGCACCAAAGACTGAATCTGAATAACTCATTCTGCTTAAATATTCAGATCCTCTCAGCCCTCGTCCCATCTTTCTGAGAGAGATTTACTGGTATCTAATGAGGAACTGCTTCTATTTTTACATGTGGCTTGCGGTGAATTAAGCCTGTTTTAGATTAAGTTCAGAAATGAGAATATCGTCTTCCTTTCTCTCAGCTTATTTTTTCTTTATTGTAGAATTACAAATGAACAAGTCTGGAGTATGAGTTCGCATGTTTACAAGGGCAAAAATTGGATTTCCACAACTGGTTTTCAGTCTCCAAGGAAAAAAGTTCGCATAATTGCTAAGCAGTAATGGTGGGTAAGTCCTGTTCCAGAGTCCCAGGTAGTTGTAGCCCAAGCCACCCACCTGAATGAGGCTAGAATTGTTTGAGATTCACTATGATGACATCAACACTGAAATATTTTAAATTTGCTAGATATCTTGGATTGCATACATGGGGCATGCAAAGCCTGCCTGTTGTATGTTCGGCTTGTTGAGGTCCGGATGATGAAGTCAGACCATAGCATTTAATCTAAGAGCGCCACTCTGCAGGAGAGAAATGAAGTGGTTGGCACTTCCAAGAAATTCTACAGTGAGTATTCCAGCAACTCAATCCCAGTATTCCAGGGCTAGAGAGCACATTTACGATGATTAAACTTGGCGAGTGCCTCTGGATATCTTTATTGTCTGTGCATCTTTTTATTTTAAATGTCTTCTCAAGTCTTTTGTACATTTTTTTTCGATTGGATTGCTTGTTTTCCTATTATCTATATGTACAAGTTCTTCAAATATTCAGGAC
>PVJO010025105.1:0-23274 GCA_004026905.1 Hystrix cristata | reverse complement strand
ACAAGATTTTTGTAATCTAGGCATAGAGAAAGGCCTTCTAAACATGACATCTAAAGCTACCCCTTCCCCTCACCCTGCCAAATTTATAGATCAATTATATGAAAATGAAAAAATCCTCAACATTAGAAAACACCATAGGCGAAGTTGAAAGACAAAAATCACATGACTTTATATATGAGACATTTAAAAAGGTGCATGTAAAAAGAAATAATAAGCATTTCAGGAGAAAAGCAGGAAAAAATACAAATGGCTAATAAATACATGGAACAAAGTTAAGCTCATCAATGGTAAAATAAATAGAAATTAAAAGAATGTTTACTAATTTATCAGTGGAAAATATTTTAAAAAATTGGTAATCAATTAAGAGATTGAGTAAATGGGCCCTCTTATTCTTTGAATTGAAATATACAGTGATATTATTGTAAGAAGAAAAATCTTACAACCACTGTCTCAGAAGGTACCATGTGTGTACTCTTTTCCTTTGTATTTTGAGTTTTAAGGATTATCCAAAAAATAGCCACACACAAGCCAAGATATATATATGTGAAACACTCATCGCTGCATAACCAATAATGGAAACAAACCAGATATCTATTTTTGAGAGTTTTTTTTTTTTTAAGGAAAACCATACAATGGACTGCTATTACAAATGTAAAGATACAGTTGTTAATATGGAGAAATATCAATGATACAGTTAGTGAAAAAGATCACAAACTAACACTTAATTTATAATAATTTGACAGATGGTCAGGTTATGTGCCTAAGTTCGCACAAGTTCTTTCCTCACTTGTGCATCACTTAGCCACGAGGACACATTCGGAGGGACACACTGATGAACAATTCCATCCTTGTGAGAACATACTTATTATAAACCTAGACGAAGGCCAGTCAGGTCACATGGCCTCTTGATGTAATCAAGACATGCGGTGAACGAGAAATGCACGAGGCTGCTACTGCCATCACAGAGCACACTGTTTTATAAGTAGCAGGAGTATATGCACAGTTACGTAGCTGTTTATTCTCACTATCAACTATTACCTACTGTATGCACTTGTCTATTTATATAACTGGCCTCACAGTAGGTTTCTTTATGCTTGTGTCACCCCAAACATATGAGTGAAACCTTTTGTTTTTATATTAAGACAGCTACAGTGTTACCAAACAATAGCAATTTTTATCTTCATTATAATATTATGGGACCAATATACGTGGTCTGTTGCTGACAAAAATGTTAAGGGACCTATAACTGTATTCTATTATAAAAATTCTCAAGCATACAGAAAAGGTAAAAACAAAATGAATATCCGTATGTTTGCTACCTGGACTCAATAACCCTTAACAGTTTGCCATATTTATTTGATTTCTCTATACACTCAAATGCATACATCATCACATACATTTGATTTCACAGAGCTGCCTGATTCATGAATCTTTTCTGATCATTTATTAAGGCTCAGATCCTGCTGGAACAAGTTAAGTGGCGAAGACCTCAGTCTACCTAAACACAACCTATGCGGTTTTTGTCACACTGCCTAGAAAAGTTTTCCCCTTCCTTGCATTAAAATTTTAATTTATTTTAGTACTAAACATAGTTTATCTTTCATTTTTTCAGATAAAAGATTGAGTAATAAAAATTTACCCTTTTAGTCTAAAATACAGATATCTCAGTTCTAGATTTTATGTTATAAAAATTAGTAGTGATCATAAATCTTTGGCAGATTTGTCGAAAACTAAATGACTTGTGCCTCAGACTTTAGAAACAGGACTCTCGTAGGGAGGAGGCTGCTGCCTCAGTAAACAGATCTCTTCACCTGTGGAACCGCTTTCCCACACGCAGTTTCGGTGAGCAGCCACTAAAGCAAAAACTGTGCTCTGGGAAAACCCCGATCTGTGAGGGGGCAGACGCTAGGTAAGATGCTGACAGGCATTCTAGTGCTCTTTCTAGCTCCCTCCTTCAGCTGATCTCCCCAGCCCTCCAGACTTACGGGAAAGGGTGAGGATTGTTCTCTTACCTCCCTTCTTTGCTTAGCTAAATTTTAAACATCTCAGTGCAGATAGTTGTGTCCCCCCCTCCCCCCCTCCCCGCCCCCTCTCCCCCTTCTGTCTCCTTCCTCTCCCTCCTCCCCTCCAGGCCTTCTTATAAAGTCTGAGTTGTGACTGGATTGCCTGCCATTTTATTTCCTATGAGGACGTTCTCTGATTTGGGTTTGGGCGCCTTCCTTTCTACTTTCTCTACTTCTTCTTTTTTCTTTTCTTTTTTTTTTGGTGCCGGGGATCGAACTCAGGGCCTTGCCGTTGCTATGCAAGCACTCTAACCACTGAGCCAAATCCCTAGCCTCTACTTCTTTGCTCTCATTTCCCAGTTTCTTTATATTTCTCATTTCATGTTATTTTCCTCTCCTCACTGGAATTTTCTTTTGAGATTCTTTTTCATTAAAGCTGTCACTTGTTTTAATTCCCCCCCTTGATAGTTCACTTGTGAAACTATCACAATTGCGTTTCCTTCTTCAGAATTGTGTGTTAGGTTCTTCCCAATTCTGACTCACCTCAACATATTGAAATCTCACGAATCTCTTTCCGTGTGGTACTGGGACTCCAGACTAATGATTATTAGCGATCTGAGCAGGGATTTGCACCAGGTGAATGCTGGCTTTCCTGCTCCCAGTTATGAGCATGCCGTGTTAGTTTTAGCGCTAGCCTCTTAACATGAGGATTTGAGTTAACCTCCAGGTCCAGTTCCACAAGCTGGACAGGCCTGAGTTTATTATTAACACAAGTAAATCTTTCATTCAAAGTTTAGTATCTTAGATTGATTTAAAAAGATTAAGAAATTCTAATTTTCCTCAGTTAGCTTGTTATGGTTTTATTGCACTGTTATAATGTATACACTTTCCTTCTGCCTCCCCAAGGAGTCAGCATTCTTCATTGTGGAATTCCTGCCAATCTTCCTATATATTTGCTTTATGAATTATTCAAACTTATAATTAAATGTATGCCGAATGTCAGCTGAATCTCTATGTCGACATATCAAGATGAAAAAAATCTTAAAGTCACTGGATCATTGAGAAGGAAATGTAATAATAAAATTAGGGATTTTTAAAAATCTGCTAAAAAGGCAAATGAAACAATATTTGAAAGACTCAGAGCTTTAAAAACGTTTGTATTGCAGCCTTATCTGGCAGCGATAAAATAGTAAATGTGTGCCAAAACATTTCAACTGAAATAATATACCAGAGTTATTAATGAATAACATATATAATGTATTAAAATAGCATAAAATAACTTAAAACATTATAACTTTTATACTATGTTTTGAAACAAACAAAGGATCATTTAATGCTGAGGCAGAATGACAATTTGACAGTCTCTCGTAGCATATCGTAGCATTCTAATTCTATAGGCCTATCGTAGCATTCTAATTCTATAATTTTCACATGCTTAGATTTTATGTTATTTTCCTTAGTGACTATCTTAGCACCAGAGATGTCCCTGTCACTTGCAGTAAAGATATGTATATGTGGACTAAATCAAATAACTTGATCCGATTATACTTTCTACATTAGTAGAACATTTTAGCTAAAATATTTTGTGTTTATTGAAGAGGATAACCCTACTTAACATGCGAAAAAACAGTGTTAGGCAAACCAAGAGCTCTGCACTGAAATGTACTACAGCAGGCCAGCACATTGCACACTGGGGAGACTATAGAGATGCATAGTCAGACTGTTTCTGGGCTGTGCACCCTCCTATCGGTGTACTAATTGTATATATGTTAAGAGCTGAATAAATAGCTGTTAAAGAGAAATAATAACACAGAATAATGCATACTAGATGGCACGTGAGGTATACTGCCAATGAGTATATTACTGGGAGCAGAAAGTGGTATTTTGTGTTGTGAAGATGCTAGAGCGCTTTCTTGAGGCTGGGAGCCCGGAGAAAATTGGGGAGTGTTTTTTGCCAGGAATGGGTTGCTGTACCACAGAACTGCTCCCAGGTAGAGGAGAGTTTGGAAATAAAAAGATTATTTTACGTAATTCAATTGTTTACATGAGGATCAACCCAAGGTAGGTGAGTAGGCCTGTGTCAAATCATGACCTTGACCACTTTGCCCTTTATATGCAAGATGCTGTTGTAGGAGACAATAACCAGATATATGTTGCAAATTGCTTTAGGATGTAGAATTTGTGGAATTGCATTTGTCCACAGCTAATGTGTTTTTTTCTAGGCAGTGTTGACTCAATGATTTATATCCTTGTATAAACATTTTTTCATAGATACTTAGCAAAACTGACCTCATTGTTTAAATATTTCTCTGTGGAATTCTTTAGCCAGGCCTCTCAAGCAAATCAAAATTCAGGAGCATTTACAGAAAATCTAAGTAACCAGAATTTCAAATATGTTCTATACAAATATTTGACTCTATGTAACCTTCAACCAGTATGTCTGAGTAGTCTTTACCAAATTATGTTAATGCTAATCTTCCACATCAGTGGAATTTATCAAACTGTAAAATCTAGGGTTCACCACTTCCTTAACTAATTGCACCCAAATTATTGAATGTCAAGAAAATTTTCTAAGTAGTTGAAGGAGGTAACAATTAACCCTACTATCTAAAAGCATGATCTCTTGAGATTGCAGATTTAGATCTTTCAGTCTAATTTTGTACATCAATAGCTGTACACTGGCTAAATATTCTCGAGTAATTTCATTCTAATAAGTAATCTCCAGGAGAAAGCACATGTTGCAGACTAGGATTTTGTAATGAAGAATGAATTAATTCTAGAACTCTACATCTCTGAGATACAAAAAAAAACAACAAAAAAGAGGACACAAATAAGATACAATGATGGAGATTTCTATTTGGAGACAGATTCAGGCAGAAATACTCTTTTAACATGGTGAATACTAGACTGTCCATTAAATGATGTGTTAGAAAATGGGTCGCTACACACACTTAAAACTACTTTCAAGGTCCCTGCCTGGCACAGAGAGAACTATTTATGGAATTATCTGGCCTTCTGACTAGCGGGAGGCTTTGGTGTGTGGAAAGGGAATAGGGTTTAGAATTTGACAGAGCCAGGTTCGAAACCACTCTATGCCTGAAGAACTGTATGACATTGAGCATATTACTTCCGCTCTTGGCACTCTGTTCCTGTCTGTAAAATGAAGACAGATGCTGCTCACCTCTAAGAGCCTAGTAGGTTGCTCTGTAAATGTCAATGCCCCACTTTGAGCAAATGCTCCTTCTAACAAGTATGTGATCAAACACTGTCCATGCACTTTGAAAAACAAGACTTCTAAAAGTAGAATACTGGATAGTCTTAGATGGCTTTAAAAATAAGTCCAGAGGAGAGATTGTCACAAATCTCCACAGACAGAAAGTAAAATTGGTCAGGTGAGATGACTTTTATTTCCAAAAGAGAGTTTGACTGAAACTGAAAGAAACTACAGGTGGTGCTTGAAAACAGTGTGTTGATTGTTAGAGCAATTAGTGGCAAAACTTGAAAGCCATGTTGGTTTTGGATCCTACATTTACCACAGTAACCTTGTGTGAAGATTTTTTCTGTGGGGGCAGCTGACCAGCTCCTGGATGCAGACGTTGGGCTGTCTTAGGCAAGAGACGGTACCGCCCGGGCCTGTTGGACCCAGGCCTGGAGATTGTCTCACATGTCTGTGCGCTTACTGATCGCGCTCCCGAGAGTCAGTTAAGGAAAGCCTGGAGTTTTTGAGGCTGCTTATGTGATCCTGTTTAGGGTAATTTGAAAGAAAATTTTGAAAACCACTTCCTCATCTGCTGCCAGAAATTTGGCTATAGGCATATCATTGTTTGAGCTAAAGTATTAGAATTATTAGATGCTCTCTTTTGAACTGAAAGAAACCCACAAGAGAGCTTAATGCAACCACTTTTGTCCCTTTCCTTAGCTTAGTCTTTCAGTGTAATGGGCATCAACTCGAGCCTGTGCTTTGTCCTCCTACAGAGTTCAAGCAGGCTGGGTACAAGATGTGATTGAAAAACATGGTAAATTTTTAAAAAAATAAATATTACAGTAAAAGAACATTGCCATTAACCTCCTTCAACAAGTTACACTTGTTTCAAACATAATTATTCCATCATTCTTGCTACTTTCTGAAGCAGTCTGGAAATCCTCCTTCATGAGTGTTGTTAGTTGTGCTATTATATCTGCCTCCACATTCTGAATTGATTCAGAATATTTACCTTCAGTGGTCATTTTGACTTTTTGGAAGAGCCAGAAGTCACACAGTGCCAGATTCAGGGAATACGGTAGATAAGGGCACACCATAATATTTTTATGAGCCTACCTGTTGGTTGAATGGCATTTAGCAGCAGCATTCACTGTATTTTTGATCATACCTCACACAGACATGTATGAAAGAGGACTTCTAGAACTGCTTCAGAAAGTGGCAAGAATGATAGCATAAGTGTGTTTGAAGCAAGGAGGTGTTAACTGAAGGGTTAATGGCAGTGTGTCTTTTACTATAATAAAGTTTTTTTTTTAACTTAAACATTCACTATATACTTTGCTTACGCCTGTACATCTGGTGAGATGGTGGGATGGCTGACAAAACTGTGTGACAGGGCTAAGTATGTCGGTGAAATATTTACCCAAAAGCAAAAGGAGCCAGAGCTCATTCTTGGCCGAGGCATGAAGCTTTTAGACCTTGAAGAGGAAAAATAATTCTAAAAATGAAAGTATGGGGTTTGCCTGTTGATAGGAAAAGAGAACAAGTAAAAGTAGAAAAAATGACTTTCACCTAAGGTATACACATTAAAGTTTGAAACACTTTGAGGATTCCCACCTTTAGAATTTAGGCAGGAGAAAGACACTGTTCGTATTGCCCCACAGATCATGGCGTGGCTCTGGCTCCTGTGGGTAGAGGCCAAGGGTGGGTGGCACTTCAGGAGCACAGAATTTGCTTGGGGCTGGAAGTTTCTTGTTGAGAGGCTGGGGGGAACTTATGCAATTTGCTCAGATTGCTGATGAAATATTTATTTATTTGATCACACTTGGTATCATATATGTGAGAAGAGAAAACAAAGGCATAGCTTTAAAAATTAGGTATTTCTGTTCCCCAACTGGTGAAGACATAGACTGAATAAAACAAGGATCAATATAAAACAATGATTAAGAGTTAAAATTAACCAGGGAAAGAGCATCCTACTCCTGTGTAGATCAGTTTTGGCCAAAGAGTGGATTACTACTGAAAAGGGAACTAGCTAATGGAAGATGTGGGGAAAATTCTGATTGAAAATTGTACTTAGAAAAATCTGTTAAAATCTTGTCAGAAAAATTTCACCACATAGAAAATTAAGTTAAAAAAGTGTTTAGTAGATTCATATATTTTGATAGTGATATTCTTGCTGTAAGAATTACTTGATACAATTCTATAACAAATACAAATTTATTCCTTTTAAAATAGAAGGTTTAATTTCTTTGAAAGTAAGTGAGGTTTATATTTAAAAAATTGGTCTCTCTGTTTTGTGAAGCCCCTGTTCTCATCACTGGTGATGTGTTTGGTGGCAGTAATTTGAAGGATGAAGTAAAATTATTAGCTGAGATTTATGAAGCTAACTGTGAATTACCTTGAGGGCTCAAAAAATGTGACAACAGAAAAAAAAAAGTAAGCTTTTTAGCCATCAAGGTATTAATATTATTAAAATAGCCGAGAATAAGGAATTGAGCTTTTTGATAGGAAAGAGAATGATGATTGCTAAAAGAGATAGGATGGACACGGGGGAGTGTGGACCCAGATCGCGTGTCTGAGAGCTTTGGACAGTACAGGGCTCTGGTGGCTCTAAGGGCTGTGCCGACCCGGGGACAGAGTGAGGAATCAGAGCGATGGAGCCTCCTAGCACGGTGTCAGACACACCCCTTAGAGACACGCTCAGGCTTTCCTTGGAGATTCATGTGGCAACCCTTCTAAGTGCCTTACTAGAAACTCAAGCACTTTTCCAAACACTGTACATGGTGCTCAATTGTAATGATTGTATGCTGAAGAGACCAGGGCAGGTTTCAAGAGTTCTGAAAAGTGGTGTCTTTAGCACTTTTCTCTCTTCATTAATGCGAACTTGACAGGTACTAATGAGCATTATTCTGTACCAAGCACTGTGCTGACCCCTGGGGATTAAATGATAAATGTTTGAGGAATGACTTAGATGGAGTAATGGATGGGTGGAGTTTGGGTAGAGATAGATGAAAGCATGAAGGCTTCATTAAAGAGAAAGTATTTGTCAGATGAGAAAGAGAGGAAGAACATTGCGGGGAGAGCTGTGGCTTCTTTAGGAAAGACTAACTTGGATTACAGGATGTGCAAAATAATCTAGTGAGAAAGATAGTAAGCATAACTATATTTATTATTTACTGAACACTTTCTTTGTACATAAAATTAGGTGAAAGTCAGGTTGTGAGTCCTTAGATGCTATACAGAGAGATTTATGTACTCTTAAATAAACATTATATTTTATTATGGGCGCAAGTAGACAATGATTCTCTATGACTGAACTGTGACGGTCTTCAAAAAACTGATGTAATCTAATCATGGCTACAGTTGCTAAGCATTTATTTTGCATCAGGCATTGGGCTAAGTGTGTTAAACATCGTGTCATTCATTAGGTCAGAGCTCATTATACTAGTATGATGAGATACAAGAGGTTTGATTAGATTTATAGTGATAGTGGTAGAAAGGAGTCACTAATTTGAACAGATGCTCAGAAAACATTTCAGAACATTGATAATTTACTCATTCACTCACTGAACAAACATTTATTAAAACACTCTTTGCCAGGCTCTGGGCTAAGTGCTAGAAGCTGGGGGTTGGTGCTGTGAGCTTATGGTGCATCAGTAACTACTCCAAGTACTTTGCTGGTAGGTGCACCTTATTTTTGTCTTTATCATGAATGAGGAAAAGACCAACAGACACTGGAGTACCTGTCCAAGTCCAGACAGCTAGCAGTAGAATTTGAACCACACAGTCTAACTCCACAGTTGGTATCCATTAATGATCTATACTACATCTCATTGTGCTCTGCTTTGGATAAGTGTCTCTCAAAGGCCCATAGGCTCAAGATCTGGTTCCAAGCCTGGGGTGCTATTGCAAACTGGTGGAATCTTTAAGAGGTGATGCCTAGTGAAAGGAAGTTAGGTCACTGGGGCATGCTCTTGGTGAAATGTGGGGCCATTATCTCTCTTTTGCTCCTGGCCTCTATGATGTGAATAGTCCTCTTCTGCTACACACTCTTTCTGTGTACTGTACTGCCACGGGCCTGAATCAACAGGCTCAAGTGATCATGGACTGAAACCATGAGCCCAAATAAAACTGTTTCCTATTAAGCTGATTATCTCAGGTGTTTTGTCACAGTCATGGAAAGCTACCTAGTACAAATATTTGGAAGTTAGACATGGAATTTCTGTGATTATACCTGGGATGAAGTAGAAGAACTTTTGGATTTGATTTGTGGAAGGAGTCTGGCAAAGTTTGGAAAGGAAGGCTAGAGAAGGCCTCGTATGCTATCAGGAGAGTTTAATGGATGATTCTAATGACCACTTAAATGACCAAACATTAATAGAAATGTGAACTGTAAAGGTTATGCTTATGAGGTTTCAGATGGAAACAAGGATTCTATTGGGATCCAGACTAGAGGCTGCCCTTGTTATATTTTGGTAAAGAATTGGGATGATTTTGCGCATGCCTTGAGTTTGTGAGAGGCTGAGTTTAACACTAGTTTATCTGGTGGAGGAAATTTCAAGGTAGCACAAAATTCAGGCAGTAGCATGGGTATTGCTGACTGCTTTTACCAAATTTTACTGTGAGAATTCGGAACAAAGAGGATCAGAGCAGAAAGATGTGGGAAACGTGTAGTTTGGGTAGAAAAGCAGAGTGTTCAAAGGTTTTGCCGAGAAGGGTGAAATTGCTAAAAAGCCTATCATCATTAAAAAGAAGCCAAGTACTTTGCACTGGGACAATAGGAAAGATGTTTGAATGGTCTCAGGAGTTAACAAGACATGCTCTAAAGTTTAAAAGTGCAAATTCACTTCGAAGACTTTCCTTTAAGAAGAGTGCCCTAGATCAGCCAATTTACAGAAGGCCTCCAAAGAAACTGTTTCCCTAGAACTGAATTTTCTATGTTCTATGTTCAGCAGTCAGAGTACTTGGAAGCTGCTGCAGCTGTGGTTCAAGTGGTCCCAGTAGAACTCACACTGGTAAACAGATCTTGCACTGTCTCAGTGATGTTGGTTTTGCAGGCATGGAGCTTGCAAGCATTATGGAGTCATGGAGGCGTCCACAGATATTTCAAAGGAAAGCCTGGGGAACAATGCAGTGTGTGGCAGTGTCAGAGTCCCTACAAACATCCTCTGACAGGACGGTGAGTAATGAACCTGTGAGAGTAAACCTAAAGATGCAGTGGAGAAGCCAGAAAACTGAAGATTCCAGGCACATGAGATGCCTGCTGAGGAAAGCTCCAGGCAGCAAGAAGAGGTCAATCAAAAGAGAGGCTATGTGGGCTACAGCCAGTTGGGCTGCAGGGACAGTACTACCCAAGTCCTTTGAATCTTGCACCCTGCCATAATGTGACCTAGATGCTGGAAATGAAGCTACAGGGTTTAATGTTTGTCATGCTGGGTTACAGTCTTGCTTTAGTTCTATCCCTCCTTTCTATGCTTCTATTTCTTCCTTTTGGAATGGGAATATTTACCCTGTGACGTATGTTGGAAGTATATAGCTTTCTTTTTGATTTTTGCAGGGGCTCACCAGTAGAAGTTTGCCTTGAGTCTTGGAGGAGACTTTGGACTTTTGAGCAATGTTGGAATTCTTAAGACTTTAGAGACTCTTAGAGATGGACTTGAATACATTTTGCACTGTGAGATGGACATAAGCCCTTTGAGACCAGGGACAGAATGCTGTGGTTTGGATAAGTGTTCCCTAAAGGTCAGCATGTTAAAGGCTTAGTTCCAGGCCTATGGAGCTGATAGGAGGTGCTGGAACTTTTGGCTTCCACCATCAAACAATTTAAAAAGCTCGAGAAGAGAAGAAAAACCTGTTCTACTTGTCCATATTTTTACTTGCCATTTTCTTTCTTCCTGATATTCCAAGGATCTGTTTGTCTGATTAGAGAACTCCCTTTACCTATTCTTTTTCAGTAAATATATCTGTTAGTGACAGATTTTCTTAGTTTTCCTTCATGTGAGAGCCTTGATTTCTAGTCATTCCTGAAGGATATTATCTTAGGATATTGGATTCGGGGATAATTCTTTACTTACAGTCCTTGAAAATTGTTCCAATTTCTTCTGCGTCCATTGTTTCTGATGAGAAATCCAAATTTGAATAATTTGTCATTCAGATTATTTTTCTCCTATTGGTAATATATACTTTTTCTCTCCACTTTGATTTTTTTTGTTGTTTTATTTACTTATTATTTTGTGTGGGACTGAGAATTGAACCCAGGAGGTACTGAGACACATCTCTGTCCCTTTTTAAATCTTATTTATTTTTTATTTTTTTATTTTTACCAAGAACATGTATTGATACATTGTATACATAATGATCATAATCAACATGGTTATTTTGTACCTGTACATGATACAGAGGAATAGGGTCAAATGGAACCTCTAGTTGTAGTTTTCTGAGGAATCTCCACACTGACTTCCACAGTGGTTGGACCAGCCTACATTCCCACCAACAGTGGAGGAGGGTTCCTTTTTCCCCCGCATCCTCGCCAGCACTTATAAATCTTATTTTGAGACAGGGTTTTGCTGAGTTGTTCAGGCTGGCTTTGCATTTGCAATCCTCATGCCTTAGCCTCCCAAGCAGCTGGGATTGTAGGTGTGCATCACCACACCTGGATGTCTTTAGCTTTTACAAGTTTTACTATGATGGGTCTTGGTGTGTGATTTCTCTGAGTTTATCTTATTTGGTGCTTTCTCAGCTTGCTGATTCTGCAGATTTATATCCTTTATCAAATTTGGTAAGTTTTCATCATCTACTTCATTGACTTCTTTTACAATTTTGTTCTTTTTCTCCTCTTTCCAGTATTCTAATAACATGAATGTGAGATCTGTTGTGGTCTAATTCAATTTTAAGAATCTTTTAAAAAATTCTATTTTCTCTGTTTTCAGGTAGAATAATTCTTAGTATTTTATCTGTAATGGACTTGTGGTCAGCTTGCGCAGGAACACCCAGCTGGACTGAGTTGGTGTGGTTCTGGGTGTAGAGGATCCACCTGAGGATTGTTGTTGACACAACATAAAGGAGAACAGGAGCAGAAGATGGGGGCCGGCTATTTCCCTGGAGAAGGTCTGTTGCAGCTGATTCTCCAGAAGGGAACTTGGCCATTCGTGTTGCAGAAGAAGCTCAGGACCTTGCTGTCATTTGGGGATGGCTGTTGTTTACTGTGGAGGAGTGCTGGTCTTCATTTCCAGTGTAAGTGTCCTACTCTGGCTGCAGTATAGATTATTTCAGCCTTTAAGTGCAGGCACAGACTTACATGAGACAGTGCCCTAAGCTCCCAGCTCATGGCCCTTGATTGGATCTTTCAGGTCTCCAGTGCATAGATAGACGTCTGCGCTCTTCCTGCATTTGGCTTGTGTGTGTGAATGTTGTAATGTGTAAATGTCCTGCATTAAATCTGCTTTCTTGCAAACCGTTGTCTTTAGAAAAGTTAATAATACAAAAAATTGGTGCCAGAGAAGTGGAGTCCTTGCTATGACATTGCCTGGCCATGTGCCTTAAGAGCCTTGGGAATTAATTTGAAAAGGTTTTGAGAGACTGGCTGAAGAGGCAGCCCTGGAATACTCTAAATTTATTGTATGGGATACTCTGGTCAAAGTGTGGAAAACCAGAGTAACTGATGGGAATGATACCGGTTAGGATGAGGCTTGGGAGGCCTCTGTTGAGGAAGACTGCATTGGCTGTTGGATCCCAGGTGGTAGATGTGTGCTTTGGCAAAGGTTGATCTATGTTTTGCTTGTGTTTGGAGATACTGCCTGGTGGCAGAAAAACTTCAGTGCAGTCTGGAGTTTGGATGGCAGCATAATTCCTGTTGAGGGCTCTTGCCCAGATTTATGTTAGAAATTGAGAGCAGAGAGCCAGCAGGGTGACTTGAAATGTTTGGCCAGAGGGGAGCTGTAGATTGCAAGGATGAACAGAAGAGAACATGTTTGTGGAGAAGAGACAGGAAAATAGAAAAATGACCTGAAGTCTTTTACCAGAAGGGAAGAATGTATTTGGGGTGCAGTTTGCCATGCTCTTTTGTCAAAGTTTATGGGAAGCAAAGAGTTTTAAAATTTGAAGCCATATTTTTTAATATGGATGCACTGTATTGGTATACTGTACTTTGTAAACAAAGTTTTTATTGTTTTAGAACAAGCAAGAAAGACAGAATGGAGTTGTATATTTGTATGTATATTTGTAACTTTTGTTTGTAATCATTTTTGAGAATCCTTTGAATATTTGTTTCTGATGTGGAAATGAGTGCCAAAAGAATTGTATTGTTAATGTAAATCTGAATAGACTAAGATATGTTAACTCTTTACAAATCTGCCACTGGAGACTATGATTTAAAGAAATGTGTCTGGTTATCAAGTTGACCAGGAGTAGATTGTGGTGGACTTATTGTGGTCAAATTGAGCAGGAACACCCAGCTGGACTGAGTTGGTGTGGTTCTGAGCATAGAGGATCCACCTGAGAATTGTTGCCAACACAACATAAAGGAGAACGGGAGCAGAAGATAGCAACCAGCTGTTTCCCAGGAGAAGCTCTGTGGTGGCTGGTTCTGATTGGAACTTGGCTGTTCTGGTTGCAGAAGGAGCTTTGGGCCTTGCTGTAGTCAGAAATGGCTGCTGTTTGCTGTGGGGGAGTTCTGGTCTTCATCTGCACTGTGAGATAGCTCCAGTATAGCTTGTTTTTCAACATTTTAGTGTAGACACGGACATACATGAGACAGTCCCGTGGGCTCACAGCCCTTGATTGGATATATAGGGTCTCCAGTGCATAGACAGACATTCTGCACTCTTCCTGCATTTGGCTTGTGTGTGTTAATGTTGTAAAGTGTAAATGTCTTGTATTAGATCTGCTCTCTTGCAAACCATTGAGTCTGGAAAAGTAACTAATACATTATCTTTCATTTCACTAATTCTTTCTTCTGTACCTTCATTTTAGTATTGAGCTCATACTTTGAATTTTAAAATCTAGGTTACTGTTTCCTATACTAAAAATTCTTTTCTTCTTTATCTTTTATTTCCTTGTCAATGTTTTCATTATGTTCAAGCATACGTGTATGTATATGCTGAGAGTGATAGATGAGATTAGGGACAAAATGACAATGGTTTAAATGAATCGCTACAGAATACTTAAAAAGGGATAAAATAAAAATGAAGTAGAAGGCCTATTTATGGTTGAGTATTATAAATTTCTGATTGAAAAAGTCTACAAATTTTTTCCTTTTTGCGCTTCTTCATACTCGCTACATCTTAACCCCAATTTCTCACTTCGAGAGAAACAAGAACAGACTCCAGGCCTACATAGCTAGTGAGTGATCTGGTTCCAACGTTTGCTCTCTTTCCACTGAGAGATCAAGGAAGTATGAGGTTAAATATTAAGTGAGTGATACCTTTAGAGATGATCATAGTAGATTTCGGAAAAGGAGAAACGAGTGTAGATTTAAGCATTTGGGAAGATGGTAAGAAGAGTGGAGATTAGAGGTATTTTTGTTTTGCTTTTGCTAACTTATATAGCAACTGACTAAATTATCAGTGTTATATTCCCTAATGTTATAATGATAATACTTGCATTATAGGATTTTTGTAAGACTACGAAGCATTTAGGTTAGTGCACAAACATTTACTTGGGTTCTGAGTTAACTCCAGTTAATGTCTATGATCGTGATTACTGTAACTGTTCTGTTCATCATAAAGGAGCCAGGTTAGAATCATAGAAAATTAATATTTTTTTAAAAGTAGAGTTCTTTCAAAGTGAGACTAGAAAGATTTTATTTGCATTTGTTTTATATGCCTCAAATCCCTGGAAAGGCAAACAGGAATTTTATAGTGATGGTCCTTTGGTGCAGGACAGATTGTAGTGTGTTTGTAGAACTGGGCAGATGGGTTCGGGGTGGCTTTTTTACTAGTGTCATTTTACAATTTTTTAAGGTTTGATTTTTTTTTTTAACAAATGTAGTATACAACCGGTTTTTTTAATTTAAAAAATAAAAACAAAGTGGAACTGTAAACTATAAAAATTTCCCAATTCTCTTCTCCAGAAGTCTTCAAGTAGAGGGTGGATGCCCATTAACCAAAGATTTTGTTCTTTTTTCGAGGTGCTGGGGATCCAATCCAGGGCCTCGTGGCCTATGAGGCAAGCACTCTACCACTGAGCTACATTCTGAGTCCCAGCAAGATGTTTTAGAGTTACCCTTTCCAAGGACAGTAAACATGTGATTGACTCGGGTTGTGATTGCCTAAATTATAGGTGTTTTCTCTATTCTCCTAGACTTTAATCGGTCACTATCCACAATGTACATGCTATCATGAGTCTGTTTAATTAGTCAAAAGTGACAAATACTGCTTTTAGTTGAATTGTTTTGTTTGCTTTTTACATCTAGTAATTACCTTTATTAATTAAGAAGGACTTGCGTTCAAGGAGAGATTTAGATCGACCCCAAAGCACTAAACTAACATTGAAAATACTGTCCCAACAGTGTCCAGGTGGCAGATATGGCCCCTTGATTATGAATGCAGAGTGACCTATTGACTCACGTTGACATCATCCCGAAGTCAAGGCTACTGGTCAATTCTCCTTTCATAATACAGACAGATCGCCTAGTAGTTTTGTGCTGACATGTGGACAGACTCTGAACTCGTTTGCTTGCCTTTCTTAGCTTGACTTTTGTTCTGATTTGCAAACCTTGTTTTCGGTTCTAGATCTAGTGTTGTTGACCTCTTGTCTGTTGATATTCACATGAACTATGATCTTAGGCTAGGTTTGGTATTTGTTTTCTCTCTGTTCATCATTCTATCTTCTTTTGCCAGAGGGAAAAGTACTTCCTAAAGAGAATAATTTCTACATCATTGTTCTCATAGAGTTGCCTCTGTAATTACTGCAGCGTTAGATTTTATTCTCTACACAACAGCAGCAATACCACATGGTATAAAAGAGCCATTGGTATTGTTGTCCAGTTAACCCCCTAATAGTGTGGAATCCTGTGATCTGTACAATGCGTTGGAATCGAAGAGGTCATTTCATTTATACATTACTTTATTGAACAAATTTCATCAAGCTTGTTCAAAATAAACCAGTTATCCAAAGGCATTGTGTAGCAAATATTCCTCCCTGTGAGTTAGTTTGGGAAATGAATGTGATTAAGAAAATACTGCAAAAGTTTTACTAGTATTGACTTCATTGTAGTAAATGACTTACATTTTAGAAGTAAATGAATCTTTTCAAGTTAACTTTAGCACCAAACACAATGCCAGAGGCATTCATTGTTAAATGAGGTAAGCAATTTATGATTGGATTTCCATCAACTTCAAAAGCACATATTGCTAGATGCTAGTCCAATCACATTCATCCTGTGCCATATCAAATAGAATTCAAAATAAACCGTAGGATAATCGACTTTACGTGATATATCTTTCTATAGTGACTGGGAATTGCAATATTTTTATCAGCAAGAGAGAGTATCTTCATGAATTAAAAAAAATTAATATTGAAGGTTGGCTTTTATAAAGAGAAATTTTCCCAAGGGCTGATGTTATTCCTAAGTGATTAGTCAGTACTATATCCCGGGGGGAAAATTCCTCTAAATTCAGTTACCTTTTGGTCACATTTATTTTGACCAAAATACTAAATGGAGGCATATACCAAATATTTGTTATATCTTATTCCTTAAAACCTAAATAATATTTAAAAGTTTATCAAAGCAATTTGAAAGATACTTTTTGCTTTGAATTTTATAGGCTAATAAATTATCATACTTACAAGTGCTAAAGCAAAATAAAGTGATACAGTATTTGAAGAGCTGTCTAAATCCAGAAGAGTATAACCATTTTTGCCACTAACAAAATAAAACATGCTAATATGACTATCATATACTTTGATACTAATTTCTTTTAGTTAAAAATAGTTACTAGAAGAATAATTTCCAGTTCATTTTGGAATTCAGGAAAATGGCAATTAGGCTAATTATAAAATTCTTGGACTGTGGCTGAGAATTCTATCATTTTATTTTCTTTTATCATTGATTGTTGCAAAAGGTACTGCTGAGGCTAGTGATTTTACCTGCTCTGAAAGAGATTTGCTTGGAAACTTTGGATTTGCTTCATCTTCCTACCTCATTTATTTTCTGTGCACTGTTTTGTTAGAACTTCCAACTGTATCTCTTAAACCTTCATCCTTTTTTCCATATTTCCCATATTTTTATTTCTCCATACATTATTTTGATTATTTACAATTTTGCTTCTAGTTCATTAATTCTTTTCTCAGCTGTGTATAATCTAATTTTCTACTTATCATGTAGTTTTAAATAGCAGTTATTATATATTTCATTTCCAAATTTCACTTGATTTTAAATTTCTTTTTGTTTGTCAAAATTCTTAACTTTCTGGTCCTTTTGAACAAATTAACAAAGGCTTACACATCTGTATGTAAGGTTTTCATCATCTGTACTCCCTGTAGCTGTAAGTCTGTTACTTCCTGTTTCTCTTAGTTTTTAATTATATTGCCAAGTTACTTTCATTGTGCGATGCAATGTATATGCAAAACTATGAAGCACTACGCCTTGTTAATTGTGTGTTTTCTTTTGGAAAGAAGCTGTGGGGACCACAGGTCCTGCATCATCTCATTCTAATTGCAGAAATTAATATGATGTGAAGTTGCCTTCCTGCTTCTGGGATGATTCAAACATTTCTTTTTTTTTTTTTTTTTTTTTTTTTTTTTTTTTTTTTTTTTTTTTTTTTTTTTTTTTTTTTTTTTTTTTTTTTTTGTGGTGCTGGGGATCGAACTCAGGGCCTTGTGCTTGCAAGGCAAGCACTCTAACCACTGAGCTAAATCCCTGGCCCCTACCATTTCTGATTTACCCTTACTTCTAGGCCTCAGCACTTTGGGGTCTTATACTAAAATATACGGTACTTTACCAGAGCAAGTTTGTTCTTCCAGACTGTAAAGCTTTCCAGTCTCTGTTCAGCATCTTAGCTTCTTTTCTACAAGAGGCAGAAGTCTCCAGAAAATGGACTCTGGATGCAAAGCCTACTTGTCCAGATTCATTTCTTCTCCATGATCAGTTCACACTCACAGCCTTGGTCAGGTCATTTCCCCCTTCCTCTCCTCAAAAACTTACTTCTTTGAAACTTTTTAGAAAACGATGAAATTTTAAAACTCTACTGTGCCTGGTCATTCTCTGACCGCACAATAATGTTGGCTTGATAGATGTGCAAGAGCTGTGTAATCTTTATACAAAGCTTTTTTCTTGATATTATTGACATTTTGTCAGAATAAAAATTTGAAGATTTATTTTGTTTAGAGATTTAGAAGAATTTAAAAAGATTTGTGAGGGAAGCTCATTCTTACTGATTTTTTATTTAGTCAACCTACATATTGGTGGGTTTGCTAGTTGAACAGTAAATTTACCTCGCGATGGACAAACTAATGTAAGTCACACAGAGGAAGCAGAAGCATTTGGCAAACTTCTTTCTTGTTGACATGAAGAAAAACAACAAAGTACTGAGAGAGGGTACATGTAGATTCAGAGGCCTGGGGTTCAAGTCCTCGCTTGCCTGCTCATCATTCGTGTGGTTTTAGAAAAGTCATCTAATCCCTTTAGGTCTTAGTTTTCTCATTTATAAGATAAGGGGATTAAGGGAATTGATTTAGAATCTATCTATCTATCTATATTATTGGCAATGAAATCCTTTCTAAAAAATTCTTTCGTAGAGATTGAAATTCAAAATACCAAGCTGTCACTTGGGAGTTTGTTTGTATACTCCCCATAGATAGCAAAGTCTGCAGACACTCAAATTCTTTATATAAAATATGCCATAATATTTCTATGTAATCTATCACATTCTCCTATATATTTCAAATCATCTCCAGACTCCTAGAGATGATTATAGCTATTGTATTAATACCTAATCTATTAATAGCCAATATTTAGTATTAAGTAATACTAATACCTAATATAATTAGGTATTACCTAATAATAATGCCTATATGAATACCTAATATAGGTATTATATTACTGCCTAATATAAAGAAAGTGCTATGTAAGTAGATGTTATATTGTATCATTTAGGGAATAATGAGAAGAATAAGTCTATACGTGTTCAGTACAGTTAGTGAGGATGAAAGTTTTTAGAATTTTTTTTGTTCCATGGTTGGTTAAATACACAGATGTAGAGCCTGAGGATATGGAGGACCAATGTGTAAATAAAAACGTGTGTGTGTGTGTGTGTGTGTGTGTGTGTGTGTGTGTTGGGAGTGGGCAGGTGTCCCGCTAGATTTGTCCTACCTTTGCCTTTGGGGTGTTTCCTGAGACATCTCTTGTGCAGTCTTCAAGCTGAATGGGATAAACTGTGGGAACAGACGTGCTGGCTCTACAGAACCCCTTCCAGTACTCATATGGGCTTCTTGGGACAGGGGTAAGATTGTGACTGGGGACGTTCCTTCTTCCCGATTACTCTTTGGAAAGAAGTATTTCCAAGTGTGCTGCTTCTGCTCTTTTCTGTGAACCTGCAGTATTTCCAGGGTGGAAGCGGCCACCAGAGACCTTGAAGAGAGAAAATTCAGACTGAGGTTAGGAAGCGATACGGGAAAGGAAGAACAGATGGAAGAATGAGGACTTAATGTGGGATGCTTCTGGAGCTGTCCCTCTGGATGATAATTGAAAATCTGGGCCTTTTGTCTACTTCAGGACCAGCTGTCTGCACAGTGGTGTGAGGCTGGGAATGCGCTGTTAGAAGACGTCAGAAGCGAGTCGGTACAGAACCACTCGGACAGACCCTACACAGCTGTGACTGCCTGTTGACCTTGGCCGTGCTGTGCCAGAAATTACCCTGTTTACTGTGGCATCTGGGTGTCTAAAAGAGAGAATGATATGTGGAAGTCTTGCCTGTTGTCATTTGAATATTTAAAAGAATCATGGAGTAAAAAGAAAAATACAAGGCTGATTGACATATGTGAGGTGTACGGAAGGGAGAAATGGCCATATGGGATTTTTTGGGGTTGGGGAGATATAGATGATTTTGATCTGAGTCTTTGTTAGCTGTTAAAATGGTGGGGAAAAGGTGCTAAATATTGTGATTGCAAGTACAGTTAGTGATACTGTGTATGTCTGGACCTGCTGGTAGCAGATTCCTTTGATCTGGATGGATTTCCAAAGGCCAAAACCTAGGGTGACTGCTTTACCTCAAGCAAGGTTTTTGGAAAATCTGGAGAAGACTGGGTGCTGCTGAGTATTGAAAAGTTTTGGGAAGGTACACACCAGAAATGAAAATAACCTGAATAATTTGTCATTTATGTACAGAGTCAGAACTAGATAGAAGTAAAAAAACAGTGTATTCCGTTAAGTAGACCCTCTTTTATCTTTTTTTGGGGGAAACAAACTATGTGATGTGGACATAGCACAGCTCCTGTGAGCACACGCATAGTTGTGAGGCTCTTCACCTGGTCAGGAGGGATTCTCTCTCTCTCATTCTCTCTCACAAGGCCATTTTGTTTGTGATCTGGCAGAAGACATGGGTCTGTTTAATAGTTGCCTCTTGACAAGATGCGTCCCCTTCCTAGCAGAAGCAACCTCACCGTGTTCTGATACCCATTAATTAATTGTTAGTACTTGGATCATTGTTTTGAAGATTTCTAGAGAAAGAAAAGTGAGGCTGCACATTAAGCACAGATTTTTTTTTTGCAAGAATGGTATTTCTTTTTCTTTTGCAAAGTTAACAAAGAAATTAGCTTACAAGTATTTGCCAAACTTCATCTTCTCTGTGCAACAGTGGTGTCCCTGGAAATTATTTTTAGGCCTGTTGGTACGAGAACAGCAATTTATCTCCAAAGCCTGGGTGGGCTTAGAATCAGAGGCATGTTGAAAGGATTTGACTGATTTAAAACTGGCTTTAAGTATGTGTGTTGTTAAGACGTCTAAGTGTAAGACATTATTTGCAAATAATTGTTCAAAACTTTCCTCTCGTGTATTTTTTTCACAAAGATTTACTTGTAACTTTGAAGGCTAGGTTAGAGTTGAGTGGTCTTTGTGTACATCACAGAGTATTAAAATGGTTCAGTCCCCCCATTTAGTCAATCACAATGCTCATTAGTATATTGAAAAAGTACAAAGTTGTCCCATGCCAAAAGATAATCAGGGCCTGAAATGATCTTAGTAGAGAAACCCATGCTGAAAAGTAGCTACATGCTTTGCTAATTCCACTGGCTGGCCCAGTAGTACCCATTTCATGGTGTTGCTGACGTCAGTGTCAAAAGAGAACATACTCATGCAGTAGTGAGAATTAATTCTGATTCAATTTTTTATCCAATAACTCTAAAGAAAGCTAATATATGTAGACCTCATTTTATGCATTTAGTTTCTTGGGAATAGACATTAAAATATGTTAAATATATTTAAAATACACTTTGTTATGCATTTACAAGAGTATATTAATTTTTGTAAATTGAGTATTTGAGAGGTATCATTCATAATTAACATATTTGTAAGTTCTATTAGGAGATGTTAGATAAAAGCAGAGTGAGGAGGTAACCAAGTGATGAAGAAAAGTATCCAGAGTCAGAGCACTTCATTATAGGCCTTTGAGAAAAAAGGAGGAACATAGCTCACAAAGCAGCTGATGTCATGAGTAATCTTTAAGGTACGGCACAGAAAGACAGTGCACAATGCATTTTTTTTTTTCCTGGCAGTGAGATTAAGAACCATGTCTATCTGATGAGTGACATTTATCAGATATCAGAGTTGCTGTTCTTGTAGGTGCAAGCAAATTCACTTACAATATACAATTAACATCTCTCTTCTAGTACCACAAACAGTCATTTGTGATGACACGTCACAGTTGCAGTGTTTATTTGTAGAGTTCAAAGAACTTCATGGACATTTTCTCTATTTCTTTAGATCTCTCATCCTGGCAGATAAACCCAGACTGCGTCTGTAACCTACTAGTTCCAGAGAAAATTCAATCAGGATTGTTTACTAACTGACAGGATACGAAGCTGCCCCAGCTCTGCATGATGCTGAGTTTGTAGCTCGCAAGGCTACAGAGCTTTTGGGTGTTCTGCTGGGATCTCCTAATCATCTCTCCACACACTCTGTGACCCTGCTCCTGCTCTCTGCAAAGGTGTGTGATAGACCACACAGTTGGAAAGGGTGAAGTTAGCTCTACTTCCTTGCAAGACTGGTTTTTCATGTGGTATGTCTCCTCATCCTCATCTCCTCCCTTTCTAGTTGCTCCACCCTACCCAGAAGGTTGTGGGAATGTCTATTCATGGGAAGAAATCTGAGCGCTCAGAGAGTTTTTGAATATGAGAGAGTGTGTCCTAACTGTTGGATCACTTCAGACTCTTCCTTCCCCTTTTACTCTTCCCCCTTCCACTTCCTCTCTCCCCCTTCCACTTCTTCTTCCTCTTTCCCTCTTCCTCCTCCATCTCCTCCCCCTTCTTTGTTCTGGGGACGAAACCCAAGGCCTTCTCACCAAGCTATATCCCCAGCTTTTTATTTTCATTTCTTAATTTTTGAGACAGACTCTCACTGGGTTACTAAGTTGCTCAGGCCGGGCTTGAATTTGTGATCATCTTGCCTCAGCCTCCCAAAGGGATGGAATTATAGGCATGTGCCATCACCTCTGCTACTTCTTTAGAGACGGCCAACTGTCATTAAGGAGAACAAAGTATTTCTTGAAGAGGCTGAGGAAGTATAAAATACTGAAATAAACAGGTAGTTTGGAAGGCTAATAGCTGATTTATAACTCCAGCTCTTAATAGTTCCTTGGCCTTGTGTTTTGTTTTTCTAATCTACAAATTACAGAAAGTCTTATAGATAAGGAATGATAAAGCCCAGATCAAGGGGCTGAGAGTGACTGGTGGAAGAGCTCTGATGATCACGAAGATTCGAAAAATTGTTAGTCATTATTTAGACGCTTATGTTGAGGATACATATTGTTAGGCAACACAGAAAATTTAAGATTTTTGAATTTAAGATTTCTGCATTAGGCGGCTGAAAAGGTGAGAACTTTAAACCATTTGGCTTTGGAGCAGGGACAGATAGTA